>MKYO02020434.1:0-10359 GCA_002013955.2 Citrus medica | reverse complement strand
AAATTAAAGAGTGACGAGTGTCGTGCTTGAATTTAATTCTCTCTTGAGTGGTTAGTATACTGTGTACAAAAGCCGTCTGTCCCCTGTCTGTGTAAAAAAGTGCTTGTCATGTATATATTTATATTAAAATATTCTAATTCATAATTTTAAATTTGTTAAAGTTTAGGAAAATAATTAAATTATATAGTTTAATAGTGTAATAACAACCACTTGGGCTTACACAAGTGGCTAGAGCTATTTCCTCACAATTATGAGAGAAGTGCTCACAGACGCATTATAGGAGTTTAATTTAAATTTCTTTCTTCAGAGTCCCAGAGCAGCAGAGATTGAGTGAAGACAATATTTCTTTCAGGAGGGGAGTTGGACGTCCCTCGAATATTTGAGAGGGTTGAAAATCTGAGCGGTATCATATCAGAATTGATGTAAACTAGTCTCAGTAATTTGTATGGTGTAAATATTATGAGTAATAGTTCTCTTAAAAAAAAATTAGTGTAATGACATTATACTATTAAACTTACACTATTAAACTATATCACCTAATAATTTCCTCAGATTTTAATAAAATCTGAAATCCTGCACTAGATAAATTCTACATATGTGTGTGTGTGTGCCTACACACACACACACCAGAATCCTATACTAGGTCAATGCTATATGTATGTGCATGTACAACAAAGGAACTTCACTTTGTACCTTGTGTTATATGACATACAACAATAGTCATAATGCATACCACACAATATTAAATTGGCACAGTAGATTACAATACAATTCTTAACTCAGTTTTGAAAATGATAAAATTAGTCATCTTCTATTGAGTAAGCCCCATTTTATTAAAGCGAGCATCAAATTAAAAAAAGACAATAAAAATAAAAAAAATTAATGCAGCATTTTTGTCGGTCATTTTAGTGCATTGAATTTCTTTTTCTATTGGAGCTTCGTCCGCATTTTATTACAGTAAGAGAGTGCTCTTTGGAAGAGGACACTTGATCAGCCATCACATACAAATTATTGTCAATCAAAACCATTATGATATGCTTGTATCAAAGATGTACATATGAAAAAAAAAAAAAATCAAGACTACTATGATGAAGCATATATGACAAGAATCACGATTAAACTAATAGAAATCATGACTTATGTTTGTGGATGCAAATATTAACAATGAATCCTAATTTGAAAATTTTGAATAATTCTTTTCATTATCATTTATTCTTTCATATTTAATTGGGCTTAGGATCCTACTTAAGATAAGTAAGAGCGTAAATACATATTCCTCTCCCATCCAAGATTCAAAAATTTTAACAATGTCTATTTTTATATAGTGATGATACATTCACTTGAAAAGGCCCCAAGTTAAGCCCCGACAAAGCCAAAATTTTAATTTCACTGGTAGGGTGCAGTTGGGATTTTCCCTTCGATGTGAAAATTTTCTTTCTATATGAGTACAAATAGATCTTGTATTTATTATTCGTATATTTCCAAGCCTAAATTCTCATTCTTTCTTAAGTAATTTGTTTGGTTTGATTGATTGTTCATGGTAGTTGATGTACCATATAACATACTATTTTTTCCCCCTTGTTTCACTTGTGGGTTTTCAAGCTTCATGGCAAATAGTCACCTCCGCTAGTGGTAAGGTAACAGCCTGCTTCCCACTTCCTGAGTTATGTAAATATTTTCAAGAGTGAAATAGATTGAATTTTATTATTATGTTTAAATTTTTTACCTACCCTTAAATATTTACAAGTGTGGAGTAAATCTGATCTTTGGTAAGTCAATTTTTTAAACGATGCTATAATTTGAAAATGATAATAGTAAAAAATAAATTATTTGTACAAACTAATGTTAAGCACTCTCTTTGTTATCTGAATAGGGATGATGCAGATTTGATACCTGGAACAAATGGGAAGGGAACCGGTCCACTTCCTTCAAACCTAGATGGGTCAAATTTTTCCGGGTCCGATTATTCTGGATTTTTATGTGTGGCATAGACGGCCGATGTAAATGCCAAATATAAAAGCAGTCTGTCAAATTAACAATACATTTCACTAAATTTGAGGAACTTGCCAAGTGACGTAAGATTCTAAGTTATCACAAACAAATCGAATGCAATTTGGATGTTAAAATTCTATTGGATTATTACGTACCACTCTTGGGTTGTGATGTGAGTTACATTCCGAATTTAATTTTGTTGTCACTTTAACATATTTCGAAAGAGCTTGAAAAACTATAACCCATAATTTGATCTACGTGACCAAAAAATTTGGTGCATACATATTTAATATTACAGTAACGTAAATGTTTCCAACATCTAACATCACCATCATCATCATCATCATCATCATAATCATAATAATAACCTTTATAAATAAATGACCTTCCATCCTTTGGGAAGTTTATATCTACCGTAGCTGAAGCTCTTAATGGCCTCCCTGAAGGTTGCTTTTGGTTCGTGGCTCCAATCTTAACATTTCACATATGAACAATAATTCTGATATTATCTTGTTAAGTCTTCAAAAACTACATAAATAAACAAACCATCTAAAATCCGAGACTAAAATTTCAGATTCCACTGTCACAATGACAATAATTAATAACATGCTTAAAAAAAGCATATTTCCTCTGAATCACTTTTGCTAAAGAAATGATGATTTACCACCAAGCCGTTGGTCAAATGGCTAATTACCATTTTGTAAAACCAAAAATCAGCTTGTCAGGAAGTCATTAGAATGTCGAAATCATACCCTCTTGTATCTGAAACGTGCTCAGGAAAAATAGTCCCATCAACCCATTAATGAAGTAACCACCCTCGGCGATCGAAGTGAGTGCCTGCCCATCCGATGAAATCAATTAGAGTGGTTGTGTTTACATTCCATCTGGTCACGTCCATGTGTAATAGATGTAGCCATCTCCATCATTAAGTAATAATGAAAAAACACGAATTTATATATATATAGTGGAGACAATTCAATTTTGACGAAATTTTAGTTCTTCACAAATTTTTTCTTATTACTACTTGAATTTCTTATAAATTTTTAATAGCTAATTCCATCCTAAAAAACAAATGTATAGAGAGAGAGAGAGAGAGAGGAGAGCTGAAATGAAAGTATATTTTTTTAAAAAATATCAAAATAAAAAAAATAATGTACCTTTGCCGATCGACAAGTTGTTAGAGGTGAGGCAGTTCTGCGAGACATTTGATAATGGAAACCATGGCGATGCTTGGACTATCTTGATGACAATGTCGGTTTCAGCCATAAACTCACCACCCGTATTTTTCTGCATCACCAGCAGGGACGGTGTATGTCTTCAGTTCAGTATATGTCTGCACTAAAGGAAGTCATGAGTTCCCCTTCTGATCCTGATGCATTTCCTTCCTTCTCTTCTGAATTATAACTCCAAGCTTTTGAGAGAGTTCCTTTAGTGCACTAACATTCCGATCAGGAATGTTCATGGGCAACAACAAGAACTCTGTCATTGTGCCGTCAACCGATTTCTCAAGTGGATTGATAGTTTCAGGACCCTGGCCATTCAACACCAATTGGCATGATATATATTGCTATTATTAATTTCTTCGCTAGATGATAAACCTGAACCTCTTCTTTGCCTTGCTGGTAATTGTGCAAGTGAGCTTTTGTTGCTGCATCAGTAGTTGCTAATTTACTCTTGAGAGCCATTGGCTTACTAAACAGCTTAGCGAGCTGCCATTAAGGCCTCTGGTAATGTTATTTTTGTGCTTTTAGAATGATTTCCACCTAGACAGTCGGCATTCAAAGTTTTACATGCTTGTTCTCATTGGAAAACAAAAATTTGTTCCCTCTGTGCTGCATAAAAAACAACATATTTTGTCCCGGATATGATGTTCCGAAGAGTTTTGTTGAGTATTTTTTCATTTTGTCTAGTATGAAATTTTCAATCTTACTTTTTTTTTTTGCCACTGAATGATATTCCGAGAGTTTTGTTGGGGTATTTCTTCCGCTATTTAACTTTATTTGTAGTAGTAGATTTATGTTATTATAAATAAATAGGATTTGAATACTCACATTATTTAATTTATATTGTCAGGAATTACAATATTTGAGTTTAAATTTAAGTCTTAATTGCTATGTATTATATTTCTATTGAATTATGAGCGTGAAGCCGTGAATTACATAATCATTTTATTCTTTCATCCAATATATAAATGCCATATAAGTCCGAACTCAAATATTAAAATTTTTTTGTATTATATTCAACATAAATAGAGAGATATTATGTTACATATTTAATTACCTCTTATCAATAAAATTATTTTTTGTCATTGGATTTTCTGAAACTTTTAGGTTTCGTATATCTTTAATACATTTTCTATTTTTCATGTGCACTATTCAAGACATGTCTAATTATTCCAGTATGTATTCCACAACAGTTGAAAATAGATATTAGACTACAAATATTAAATTAACTCTCAACTCATGAATTGCCTTTTGAGTATTAGTTAGGTTAAGCAACAGGAGCTTCCACTTGTATGGGCAATGAATGCCAACCAACAAACTCAATTGAAGGAGCTAGAGGAAATTATGTGCTATGGTAGATTGTCCTTTTGTCGAACATTCATCGTAAATATAGTGTCACTTATGTGTTATTCAAGTCACATCAAATTCTTCATCACCTAAAAAAATTGTTCTTCCCATGGGTGGAACAAGTCAACTTTAGTTACGGGGGGCCAAAGATTTTTTTTTTTTTAAGGGCCAAAGAGTATTAATTTTTTTAAATAAAATTTTTGTTCTTTGAAAGAAGTAATCCCTAAATTTAAGGAGTTTTTATAATTTTTTATTCTTTTACTATATGTTTTGATAGAGAATGTGAAATTTTATTTAAATATTATTACATTATCAAAAAGCATACTTTTTTTTTTNAAGCATACTTTTTTTTTTCATTATGCTAATGAATGCATTTTTTTTCCTTAAATAAGCATCTGGAGTACTCTAAACAATAATTTTTATTTATAAAGGTCAGTTGGTGTTGGCCACTAATAGTGAACCATTTGGTTCTCCTTATTTTTTTTATCTTCTACAAGTTTCTTTCTTTTTGTCTACAAGATTATTCTTTCATGTTTTATTTGTACAAGTATTTTTATTTTATATATATATATATATATATTAATTCTTCTTAGAGACATGGTTCTAGACCGTCTCTCCTAAGTTCCACCCCTAGTTTTTGGACTAAATATATAAGTTTTGGTCAATTCTCAACTTACAAATTAAATTTTGAGTATGAATTGCATCTACTTTTCTCCCATATTCCACTATAAATGCCCTTCAAGGCTTTTAATACAATTCAATAATAAACTTGTACAGCCGTGTTAAACAAAATTTATATAAGGAACCCAGGTTCCTTTTCCATCTCCTCTCATCCTCTGTCTCCTATCTATTGTACGAGTTACAATTACCAAAACCCACCATTGAAAACAATAGTGATGATGTGCTGAAAAACGTCAACTCCCACTAGGTCGCAAAGGGTGGCCTTTAATTGGTGAAAGAAAGGAAAAGCTTGAGCTCTCTGTGTCATCAATCGACTGCAAAAGCATAGATTCTTGTCGAGATCTAAAGGATAAGGTTCACTATATTTACTTTAACCTTTGATTTGATTTAATTTCAATAAAGTTTCTCGCACATGGTGGTTAAATTTTTAAAAAAAAAAGATATTTGAATATAGATTACCTTCCATCGCTTCGGAATTAGAAATAATCTATATTTAATTAGAAGTAACCACGTAATTAAATTCGTGAGTCACGATACAACAAACACCGAAACTAAATGGACTTTGAACACCAATGGTAGACTAGATTGGACCAAACTTTAGCACAGGTGACAGCATTTTGGATTCCGACACTTGCAGAACTGCAAATTTTATGATTGGACACCGGCTAGTTGATATTTCACACTTTATTTAAAATATACAAAACATCTTTTTTTTTTCTCTTTTTCGCTGCTATCCACCTACAGTTTACAAATAATATATTTGCTCCACTTTCCTCTTAACACCATAAATATTATATAGATTAACAAAATCATAAAATGACTATTTTGCCTCTAAACATAAAATGATTACTTCAATTTCAAATATGTCCTCACATATATATAAAAGTTCAAATCTATCTTTATTCAATAGGAAAATAAAATTATTAAATTCAGAGTGATTTATCTGAGCAACAAGAAGAACAAACAACACAGACTAATAAAGCAAGCATGTCCGATCCGGGAACATACATAACAAGCATGAAAAATAAAAGGCAAAAAAGGAAAAAACACGAAATACACATATTGTTGATGCCAAAATTTGGCTAAGAGTTGAAAAAGAGTTCATGTGCTTTGGGAACAGCTTATGAGAGAGTTTGATGTCCTCGGAATAAAACGCTTGATTGTCGAAATCCTGTAAAACAATAATCTATGAATATTAGGGGTCTATAGAGTGTTACCAGTACAAACCCTCCGATGCTTAAGTCAAAGATCTATGAATATTAGGGGTCGATGGATCTATGAATATTAGGGGTCGATGGAGTGTTACCAACGCAAACCCTCCGATGCTTAAGTCAAAGATCGAGAGTAGCATGATAATAAATAAGTAATAAGAGAGAGAGAAGAGAGTAAGAGAAAATGTTTCGAGAATATTGTACACTCTCCTCCAATATGCCTATTTCTCATGTCACCTTTGGTATATGTACTTTTGAGTGGTGACCTTTTTATATAAAAGAAATAATCAGAAGTATAATTGAGTTAGGAAAGCTTATGTCTTATTTTATATGATACGAGATTGACGAGAATTAGATTTGTATTATTTTATTCTATTTAGATTAGGATATGTTATTTGATGTGGGTCGAGGTGGTAAAAATTTGGGATATATATAACACGCGTGCGCGCACACACACACACATAAAAAGAGATACACACACAAAAGCACGTACAGACACGCACGCACGTACCCAAACATATATATTGACCAGTGCTTGCTTAATTAATTTAATGGGCGAAAGGGGAATGGGAAGTTCATATTGGGGTTTTAAATTTGGATGCCTTATATATCATCTTCTCATTAGAGAACAATTTCTCCCACCTGTGCCTTTTGACAACATTATGAAGAAAGACAAGTAATTGTAATTGGGCATATTCTCTTCCAGGACAAGTGCGAGGACCTCCTCCAAATGGAACATAGGAAAAAGAAACCAGTTCCTTCCCTTCAAATCTAGACGGCTAAATCTTCTATGGCTTTTTCAAATATTCTTGGTTTTTATACGAGGCATGTACTGCCCAATATAACTGTACATATTTTATCAAGCATGGAATTTGGAGGGGGGCAAAAACATACGATCAGTTACTCAAACAACTAAACTACCTACAACCTTTTTGTGACACACAAGATACTCTTATTTTAACAAAGTGATGATATCATTAAAATATAAAAAATATTTTAATATATTGAAAATTATATATTTTTATCTATTAGTATACTGATAGATATATATATATATATGGGGTATAAGTATGTAACTTATGCTAAATTAAATACACATTAAAGTACCCTTTGATTTTCCTAATTAATTACACAAAGTACTCTTTTTTGTTGGCATTGATTGTACATTATTTTATCTAAAATTGATTTTTTTTTGGGTGAAAATTAACTAAGAGCAAATGGAAATAGCAAATTCGAGAGGAGCGGAAGAGGAGTTGACTTCTGAGGACACAAAAAAGATGAAGTACTCATGGAATTTGATATGCGAAGTGTTAAGAATGGAGCCGCCAAATTCTGGAACCTTTAGGGAGGTATTCGATAATTGCAACCATGGTGGTGCTTGGATTGTCATAGGCACCAAGTAATAACGCTAGCAACTTCTTGACAATATCAGCTTCAGAATTGTCGTCACCAGTGCTCTTGTTTTCTCCAACACTAGCAGTGACAATATGTCTCTAGCTTCACATTAGTGACTGGTAGGATGTATAGTAAGCGACGCTCCGGGGTGTTAACTCACCTGCTTATGGTTTCTTGTGTTAGACTTTACCTTAACTTATCTCTTTAGTTTATGTTCTCTCTATTTATTCTTTGTTCTTTCATTGTTTTGCTATTTCTCATTTGGTCTATATCACTCTCCAAATATATTCTCTTTTATTTTATGGTGGTTTTGATTAATAAAAAAAGTGTCTTTAGCTTCCGATTTCCTCATCTCCAAGAACGTCCTTCTTTCTCTGGTTTGCCGTGGCCTCAACTTCTGACGAAGTTGCGTTAAAGCTTCGATTGCACGATGGCATTTGGTCCGAGGAATGTTTATTGGCACTACAAAGAACTCTGTCATTACGCTGTCACCTATAATTTCTCAAGCACATCGATAGTATCAGGATCATGGACATTTAACATCATTTGACAAGCTAATGCAAAAGTAAATTTCTTAGCTAGAGGATGAACCTTAACTTGTTCTTTGCCGTCCCAATGTGTCCTTAAGTGTGCTTTTGCTGCGGCATCAAGAGTTACCACATAACTCTTGAAAGCCGTTGGTTCATTGAATATGATAGCAGCTTTGCGGGCTGTCATAAATTCCTCGGGCAAACTCATCCTTTTATCAGAATTTGTAAAGAACTCGAGAACAAGTCCAGGCAGCCAAGGCCTGTGAAGCTTGTTGTCATTGGAAAATTAAAACCTGTTTCCCTTTGCTTTGCATAGAAACACCATGTTTTCTCCAAGATACGATGTCTTGAAAAGTTTACAAGAGTTTTTTTTTTTTTTCATCCCATCCGAAATGAATTTTTCGATACGCTGGCCTTGTTTGGACATTGATTGATACTCTAATCTAGTGTTTCGCCAATAAAAGGCAACCCCTTGCCCCGCCGGTGGGACTGGGAGTACCTGAATATTATTTTGATCAGGTTCGGTAGCATTATTATAGGTGTTTTTAATTATGGGTTTGGGTTTCAAAGCATGAAAGGGATAATAGAGAGTAATTAAAAGAATAAAGGAGTACAGGAAAATGAGCTCCATCTATACGTTTAATTTGTTGATTGAATTGCAGAAGGGCGGCGCGAGGCTTGTGTTAGAGGGAAAATGTATAGGCAAATAAGAGAAAAAGCTAACTGTAAGTTGCAAATAGCCAATTTATTTGCGCGCGCGCGCGGGCACACACATATATATATATATATATATATAAAGGGTTAATTTTGTCCTGCCCCCAAATGTTTCAACATTTTTCACCACGCACCCATATGTTTTGAAAATACTCACTCTACATCCAATTTCGTTNATTTGACCGTTATGTTTAACGGAGCTATTTGAAATTTAAGTAAATGTCCGAAATACCCCTTATCTTGAATTAGAGAAAAATAAAATGAGATAAAATATTAATTTAATAATTAATGTTTACATTAAAAAATTTTATTTAAAGGTAATTAATAATAATTCCATCAATTAAATTATCAAATAAATTTAATTTATCATCATCAAATAATATTTAGGATATGAATTTCCAAATTTGCCCTTTGACCGTTAGAATAAACGGTCAAAATAACGGAATTGGGTGTGGAGTGAGTATTTTCGAAACATATGGGTGCGTGGCGAAAAATGTTGAAACATTTAGGGGCAGGACAAAATTTTCCCATATATAAATGATCAAATAATTTATTAATTTTAAAGAAATTACTTTCATCATTATTCACAATTTAAGTGATTTTAATATTGCTTTTGTTAGTTTACCCCGTATTACATGTTATTGTTTCAATACACCAATTACGATAGATAGGTAATATAAATCATTCACATCGATCTTTTTCATCAACCACAATCAATCGTAGCAGTGTCTGGGGTAATCTAAACTTTTCCCCAAATTACCCAATATGCAAACGCTTGTGATTATCTGTCCCCTCCAGATTTCTATGGCGCGCACCTGTTTATTTACTCTAATTAAAAATTAATTTACGCCACTTGCTTTTGGGAAGTTTGATATATTGACGATAATAATAACTCTTTTAATTATCTCACAAGTCACAGCGCATAGAAGCGTAGATAGCTAATCCGAGTGCCGTTGAAAAGCATCTAAACCTATCATTAGAGTTGGCAAAACGAGTTATCGGATTATATTCGTGTCGTGTTATTTACTTGTCGTGTTAAACTTAGGTCAACTCAAACACGATTCATTTAATAATCTTACTACTAGTGAAACCAAAATATTTTAACATGATTATTAAATATAGAAAATATTAAAATACCTAAAATAACAAATTTTTAAAATCTTAAAATAACTTTCCACATCATCAAAACTAGAAAAAGGTCTTACGACTTACAAGACAAACAACCTTTTATTCTTGAACAAAGTCCTTCTCGCAGCTGAATTTCTT
>MKYO02020401.1:0-10393 GCA_002013955.2 Citrus medica | reverse complement strand
AAAGTGACTGTATACACAGACCATGCAACCATCAAATACTTAATTTCAAAGAAGGATACCAAACCAAGATTAATCATATGGATCTTTTTGCTTCAAGAATTTGATCTGGAAATTAAAGATAGAAATGAGACTAAGAATCAAGTAGCAGACCACCTGTCGTGGTTGAAAGCAGACACAAGTACATTGACAAGGAAAGACATCACTGAAACTTTTCCTGATGAACAATTGTTGGTAGTACAGCAAGCACAGATGCTGCAGCAGTCCGGATCTCCATGGTATGCAGATTTTGCTAACTATTTAGTAAGTGGGCTGCTACCACCTGAGCTGAAGTTTCAAGAGAAAAAGAAATTTCTTCATGATGTTAGAAGTTATCAGTGGGATGACCCATATTTATATAAGTTGTGCTCAGATCAAGTAATACGAATATGTGCTTTAGAAGGAAAAATTCTCCACATACTGGAGTAATGCCATGCTGCAGTATATGGAGGACATTTTGTTGGTTACAGAACAGCTGCTAAAGTTTTGCAATCAGGTTATTACTGGCTTACTATTTTTAAAGATGCTTATGAATTTGTTAAATTTTATGACATGTGTCAAAGGACATGGAACATAACTAAAAGATATGAAATGCCATTGACCAACATTTTGGAAGTGAAAGTTTTTTATGTATAGGGAATAGATTTCATGGGACCTTTTCCACCATCCTTTGGGAACTTGTATATCTTTATTGCTGTGGATTATGTCTCCAAGTGGGTAGAAGCTGCAGCATTACCTACCAATGATGCTAAAACAGTGGTGGTTTTTCTTCAGAAAAATATTTTTTCCAGGTTTGGCACTCCTAGAGCAATTATTAGTGATGAGGGTACTCATTTTTGCAACAAAATCTTTGCTGCAGCTATGGTAAAATATGGAGTCAGACACAAGTTAGCAACAACATATCACCCTTAATCTAATGGGCAGACTGACGTGTCCAATAACGAAATTAAAAAGATCTTAGAAAAAGTGGTAAACCCAACAAGGAAAGATTGGTCTTTGCAATTACATGACTCCCTATGAGTGTACAAAACAACATACAAAACTCCACTTTGCATGTCTCCTTATCGAATTGTTTATGGGAAGGCTTGTCATTTGCCACTAGAGCTAGAGCATAAAGCACACTGGGCACTGAAGAAATTAAATTGGGATATTAATGCTGCAGCAGAGTAAAGGAAGCTTCAACTTTGTGAGCTTGATGAATTACGACTATTTTCATATGAAAATGCAAGAATCTATAAAGAGAAGACAAAACACTGGCACAACAAGCATATTCAACATAGGTAATTCAGCCATGGTCAACTAGTGCTGCTTTACAATACAAGACTAAGATTATTTCTAGGAAAGCTAAAATCACGATGGTCTGGACCTTTTAGGTTGTTAAAATTTTATCCTTATGGAGCTGTTGATCTTCTAGATGAACAAATAAGTCACGAATTTAAAGTTAATGGACACATGGTTAAGCATTACATACACCCAACGGTAAATTGTTCAAAAGAGGTTTTACTCCTTAAAGAACCCAGCTATTGAGCAGTGAAAGAATGTCAGGCTGAAAGACTTTAAATCAAGCGCTCAATGAGATGCAGCCCATTGTGGAGACAACCACCTTAAACCAAGTTTGATCATCTTTGGTTTTGTTGACGGCTCTCCCTCTCTTCCATTTTATTTAATCTTGTTCTTCAATTCAAGTTACTTAGTTTTATCTTTTCACATTATTGCATTCTTTACTTGTGCTATCATTTGATCTCTTTATTTTTAATTATTTTTAGAATTAATTTTAGTTTTTGTGGGAAGTATGTGTGGCATTTGCATCCCATATTGACAAGTGAGGTTGTATGGTGGCAGAGTGCAGAGGCGAGCCACATGTCATATGGTATTAGCGTAAAGTATGTAACCGTTGCTAGAGCAAACAAATGGGTGCTGCAGCACCCAAAATTACCGTTACAGTAAATTAAAAAATTGGAGCCTCTCACTTATCGTTGGAGATAAATCATGCCAGATGGCGGCATGGATTTAGAGAGCAATTGCGAAAAAAATCTCCAAAATTAATGCATTAATTTCGCTGGCCTATATTTTAGGAATATACACATTAAATTCAAAATATTTTCTTTCCTAATTTATCTTTAATTATCGAATTTATCTTCAATTGAAGTCCACTATAAAAGGAAGTCATTGTGCGTAGTGATCTACGACATTATTCCCCATCTGCTTCGCAAGTACAACTCTCATAAGTCTTAACCTCTTCCTCTCATTTTACTCTCAGGGACATTAGCCTCAAGTTGTTACTGCTATAGCACTGCCAAGGTTTAAGAAAACAGCCAGCCGCCTAAAAAATCCTTCATGCTTCCAGAGTTACCACGCCGAAGAAAAATATGAAGAATTCATAGAGCCGCGTAAGATTCTGGAAGAAAAAGGGTTTCAATTTCCAGAACGACTCACCGGAATTGTGCAAACAATACACAATGCAGCAGCAAAGCGTGGATGGTTGGAATTTTGTAACCACTCTCAAGATCTTGTGCTACCAGTAGTCAAGGAATTTTACACCAATTTGGTAAGCTCTGATAAGCACAACGTTTGGGGTAAGAAACACACTGGTTTCATTAGACTTCTGCGTTATAAATGTTTTTTCATAATTTACCTGCTGAAATTAATTGTGAGTATGCCAAATTGTTTGATAAATTGACCCCAAAAAAATGGAACACCATCTTTACAACTCTTACAATCGAAGGGGCATCATGGGCTAACGAGGAAGATCGTATAGTTAGTAGGATAGATTTGAAACCTATTGCTAAGGTGTTGGTGAAATTTCTGAAATCTAAATTTATGCCAACTACTCACACTAGTAAGGTTTCACAAGAAATGTTGGTCTTGTTATATGTCATTATTCGAGGGCTTCCCATAAATGTGGGTAGCATCATCGAAAAAGAAATAAGGAATTATGCAATTAAGAATCACAAAACTATTGCCTTGCTATTTCCTTCACTCATCACCAGCATCTGTGTGGTATTCAGTGTTCGTCTTGACGCGAGAGATGAACATGTCAAGAACGATGGTGCCTTTGCGGCATGTACCATTGAGAGAGTTGCTGGTGAGAGTGCTGGAACAACAACTGAACCAGCTGTTGTAATAAGAGTATGACAAGCCATTGGTTTAGAACATACAATCTAGGCGCTCAGCACCAGTATAACTCAATGTGATGAAGCTTAGCAGAAGGAGAATGATCGGTTTTGGAGCTATCTACAGTACCTGAACAATCAACTACACCAATTTGCTCAGTACATGAAACACACCCACCGGAACTTCCCTGATTCATTGCTCCAGCAGTACAATTTTGACACCAACACCACATGTGCTCCAGCAGAAGTCAGTGAGAAAGCTACTGCCACAGATGAACCAGAAGAAGAAGCTGCAGTCGAACAACAAGCAGAGGTATAATCAGAAGATGTTGAACCATCTGATCAACATGAGGAAGAATGTGATAAGTCTGCGACTGATAACTCACCCACAGAGGTAGAGGACAACTCTGAGAAAGAACGTGAGGAACTTTCCATCCCAACTCATTCTAAAACCAGGAAAAGGCACATTATTCAATAAGCGGAAGAGGAAGACCCTGACGAGGAACCTCTCATTCCAATCCTTGCGGACAAGGGCAAGGGCAAGGGTAAGGAAAAAATAGCAACACCTCCAACCTCTGAATATGAGATGGAACAAGTCGATGCAGAGCTGGCTACTGCAGCAACCAAAGTTACGCCTACACCTACAGAAGCCAAGCAACTACTTAATATCATTGCTGCCATCACAGCTGAGGGTTAGGCAACTGATGCATTAACGCCAATCCTTCCACAGCAAACTCCTGGCCAATTTGTTCGTACCAGTCCGCGACATTCCAGTAAAAGAAAAGGCAGTACGTCTAAAAACACTGTTACAACAACCTCGCCACAACAAAAATGGACCAGATCGGTGTCAACTACACAACCTACCCCAGCCGCAACTCCTCTCGCCAGCCCAGTGACGAAAAAGACAAAGACATTGCCAGCTACTTCCCCACAAGTTTCACCAAAGGAAAAACTGCGAAGTGCATCTAAGAAGCGCTGATATCATCTCGTCATATGCAGCAATCTCAACCACATGGATGTATTCATTCCTTGATAGTTCATTTATCACACACACAAAAAGCATTTTCTTTCAGTATGTTTTTCAATTTGTGTGGTATTTTCTCATGTCTTCCATGTCCTTGTCAACTTGTGTGCCTTTGCTATGTATGCTTGTGATGACACATCAACTCTCAAGTTTGGGGAGGCTGTGTTTCCAAATGCATGTGTTTATATTTGTGTTGTGTGTTGTGTGAAGCTCTATTATCTAATATTTATGTATGGATTTGAAAACCTAATGATGATAAATTGAGTGTTATTCAGTATTTATGAGAATGCCAAGTAGAGACAGTTATAGATGGAAGTGAAATTTTATCCCGACACTTAGACTTTGGTTGAATTGTATGAGACTGCTAGAGCAGAGCCAAAAGAATAAAAAAGATCTTGAGTTTGGGGGGAGAAGCAAGTTTGAGCGAGTGTGATATCTATTAAATAAACTCTGTTCCAATGGCTCAAGTTGCTGAGTAACCAGATTTGAATATGTACCCCATATGCAGAATTGTGTTCAAAGGTAGCGAGAGTTATGAATAATGTTGTAGCATGTAAAAAAAAAAAAGTCATCTGTCTAAGGCATTGAGTAGACAGGTCTGTTCATGAGCCCCATGTTAAGCCTTGAGTAAAAGATATCTCTAGATAAAATTATAGTACAGATATTGCTGCAGCAACTCTGATCTGTACATGGTTTGAGTAATTGGGTGTCATCATTACAATTGATTGACATTCACATAAAAGATAAATGTTGCAGTAAGGAGGTTGAATACTCTCCAATTTTCAATCTTAAAATCATCACATTTTGAGTATGTGAAATTTATGCTACCCCATATACGAATGATAAATGTATTATTCTTGATCTCCTCTAACATGCGATCCTTAAATATAAACGTATTATCATCATCATGTAAGAAATTGATGAGGATCCGTTGATAATTATCCCAGTTTGTATACTTAGTATATACTTTTCCATACATTAAGTAGATAAACACGCCATATATGTCTTCTATGTTCATGCATATAGAATGATCGGGGTCCATCTTAAAATTCTCCATTTTCTTCACAAGTTCATTGCGAGATAAGTTATTATTAGTCTCAATTAGATCCATAGGAGAAACTCAAGCTCTAATTGTCATTAATCCCTCTTCCTCAGTCTACAATTTTCTAACGGGAGGCATCTAAGACAAATAACATAAAATTCATATCAGTGATTGTTAACAAACGACTAAAACACGAGATATAATTAATTTTTAGCCACTTTCTATGAAAGAAATATTTTCGAGCTCCCACTATAGCGAAATATTTATTAATGTAATGCTCATCCAAGAAATAATATATATTTGATCTGAATTTTATTTCAAAATTAAAAATTAAAAAAAATTATTTAAGTTAAAATTAAATAGAAAATTAAATTTTGGATCAAGCGGCGCCCAAATCAGAGTCCTGGATAGCAAGATACATTTAAAATATTAATCTGGACACATTATGCCACACGCATAGTCAGACATGTATATTCTAGGCGCAATACAGTGCTTGCTACAGTATGCTACAGTATCACTACAGTTTCACACAGTCATGCACTCTCCATACACAGAATCGGAGAGTGGGACCCACACGCCGCCTCTTTCGGATCCGATGATGTCAGGTCCGATATCTTCCAACTCGATTTTTCATCCTTATTCCAATGGTGGCTTTAGATTTTCAATTGAAGGTCAGAATAAGCCGGAATCATAAAAAACCGAATATAATACTATTCATCATCTTCTTCTTCAAAATTAGGGTTTCTGAAATTTTGTAACATTAATGCTACCAGATTCATATTTTTGCCATAACTTTCTCATTTTAAGTCCGTTTTTAACAAATTACATATCGGTGGAAAGCTCTCGAAACGATCTTTCCAATGATTTATAACAAACAATGTCAGATTTCCTATATCAAAAGATATGATCAAATAAAGTTTCGAGTTTTATGTTTTAATTAGGGTTCATACAAATTAAACCCTAGGTCGCATTTATGTCATTTAATTCCAGAATTTTACAATGATTCTAGCATTCTAGAACATAAATTGAACAACCACCAGATTATATATTTCATGAAAAAAAATTAACTCATAAAATTCATGCATTTTTCATGAAATAAATTCAACCATTCATACAAATCCAACACAAAAACTGGCTCAGATACCAATGTTGAAAATAATTAAGGATTTTAGAAATACCTTTCTTCTCAAACTAAGCAGCAAAGTAATCAAGTGTTGGATCACGTCAATAATCGGAAAGAAATCACGAACGAAAATCTCTCTCTAATCACAATATAAATGCCCTCCTTTTTGATGATTTGCTCAAAGGTCTTAAACTTTCTTCTCTCTTTGTTCTTGTTCCTCTGCTATTCACGTTTGTATTTTGTTAAGGGGTTTTTTTTCTTATCTTGGAAAGTAACATGGGAAGTTGATTTTAAATCAACTTCCTTTAACTCCCTATAACTGCACATGGTCATTGCTTACCCATCTAACAATTTCGATAGATAAAATTTCAGACCAAATATCAATATTGTACTCTAAATAGATCAAGTATTATTAATAGAAGAAAAATCAAATATAGCAAAGCAAATGTTATAAATATAGGGGTATATTTGTATTAAATGAGGTGCATTTACGAGTAGAGAAGAGAATATATCTCCAACTAAAAATATATTATTTGTTCTTACAACTTTATATTTTTAATAATTTTAAAAAAAATTTGAAAGTCACTCGATAAACCCGGGGCGACTACTAGGGCAACTATTATTCTAACTTCATCATAACATAACTTTTTTAGATTGAAGTATTACTCTTGATACAGCTTAGACCCTTTATTATTAAAGAGTTTTTACTGTGTAAAATAAAAAAGAATTACTATAAGTTACCTTGTAACATAGCAAGGCTCTTATGGTGGTGGAATCTTAACACCGGAACTGTCTAATTCTTATTAGTTATTTTTTCAACCATGATCACGAGTCAATGCGTACGTGTCAAAATCAGAGGCACTAGCTGAACAAGACGACGCCGCCTGATTGCTAAAATCACCATTTTGCCTTTTTATAACCCCGCTGTTTCACCAAAATTCCCAAAATTTCGCGAAAAGCGAGAGACCGATAACACCAATCGCCATTTCGAAGAGATAATCACAGAGAGATTTTGAAGATGTTGAGGGTCGCGGCGAGAAGGCTCTTATCACCATCCTCATCATCGTCATTGAGGCCCATGGCATCGTCTCGAAATATAATTAACGGCGCCGATTCATCGTCCTCCTCCAACGATGATTTCAGATCCAACGGCTTCTATGGCTCCGGATATCTTGGACCTCAGTTTCAACTTCCTTGCCGAGGTGAGTTAGGGTTTTTCAGCCGTCTTTTTTTTTGGCGATATTTTATTGGCCGATGTATGTAGGTTTTTTTTTTTAACGATGTCGATACTTTTCTGTAATTTTATTCATTTTCGATTATGATACTAGTAGCATTGTCTGAGATTAAGCTTGCTATTAGCTGTTAGGCTAAGATTATCGTTCATGGTGATAAATTTTTTTTAAAGAATTTTGGTATACTCGTGTAGATAAAAATGTGTTGTTGTTGTTGTTGTTTTTAATTCTCTACAAGATTAGTGTTTAGCACATCTATGTTGTGTGGGACTGGCAATACTCATACTGGAAAGGACAGAAGGCATTGCGTTGTTGGTATGTAGAACCATTTTTTAAGGAAAAAGTGTTATAGTTTTAAGCAAAGTCAAAATTTGTTGCAGCAAAAGGGTAAATTTTTCTGTTTCTGAGAACTATTAGGAATATGCTTTATGAGATCCTAACCTCAACTCATTTGGCGGTGGTTATTTTGGTAATAAATGAAGTAATACAGCAATTACCAGGCCTAACTAGAGTAAAAGAAATACTTGTAGAAGTGCCTCTCTCTTTTTTGAAAAATAAAAATTTCAATGAAAAGTGAAAGTCCAAGCTTTATGTTGTCTAAACCGACTTTATTCTGATGTTGATTGAGGAGCCAAAGTTTGCTACCAGAATTTTATGACAATGGATATATGGTGTTTCATCAAACTGATCTGTTGACTAGTGGAATTGTAGTGATGAATCCTGTCCATAATTAGATGGATGATAAACGGGTTCTAATTGCAAAACCTTGCTGTGGTTCTAATGCCATTTCTCAAGTCAGTTTGGATGCTCACAGGGTTTCACTTTTTACTTAAAATATCGTGGTTGCTTATTTTCTCTTTTATGTTTAAAGATGTGTCACAAGCTCAAACTGGTTTGAAATGCTATATGTAGGAAAAATGTGCTTCTTAGCTCAATTTTCATTGGAGTCTTATGTTGTTTAGAGTTGAAGGGTAGGTTATGAGTGAGGGTTGAAACAATGATAATGTATGTAACAGTATTTTTTAGATGAATAACTCTGATAATCGATGGAAACAATAATCTTTTATTGTCTATTATGTTACATATTCATTTATTTATTATTTTGAAGTTGATCTATTGAATTGCTTGAGGTTGATGGTATGTTAAATATGTTGCATGGTAACTCACCTAAATGGATGCATGAGATTGCTTGCTTACTGAACTCTAGTTATGGGGTTTTACTATTTGCTTCCACGTTTGGTGAGTGTCCTTGTGAGAAAATAGAAACTGGTACTGCATATTGTGAAGAAAAATAGTTGAGATGCAACAGTGTCTGCTAATTCCACTAAGGCAATAAATTATTTTTCTGTGATACATGATGCAAGTTACAAATTTTACTGGCCTGTTGATGTTGTTCGTTGTCCAGGTTTTTCTTCTGAGTCACTGACACCAAGAAATGAAGAAAGCCTGGTTCCAGGTGTTCCAGCAACAGTGGCAGCTGTTAAGAATCCCACTTCTAAGATAGTATATGATGAATACAATCATGAACGTTATCCTCCAGGTGACCCCAGCAAGCGGGCATTTGCCTACTTTGTCCTGACTGGTGGTAGGTTTGTGTACGCTTCACTCATCCGTCTACTCATCCTTAAATTTGTACTGAGCATGTCAGCGAGTAAGGATGTTCTTGCTATGGCCTCTCTTGAGGTTGATCTGTCCAGCATTGAGCCAGGCAGCACAGTGACTGTTAAGTGGCGGGGCAAGCCAGTTTTCATCAGACGTCGGACTGAGGAAGATATCAAGCTGGCCAACAGTGTTGATTTGGGATCTCTTCGTGATCCTCAGCAAGACGCTGAGAGGGTTAAAAACCCGGAGTGGCTTGTAGTTGTTGGGGTCTGCACACATCTTGGTTGCATTCCTTTGCCAAATGCTGGTGATTTTGGTGGATGGTTTTGCCCTTGCCATGGTTCTCATTACGATATCTCTGGCAGGATTCGCAAGGGACCAGCACCATACAATTTGGAAGTACCCTCTTACTCCTTCTTGGATGAGAACAAGATGCTCATTGGTTGATAAGTGTGACGCCTGTACCAGTGATCCATGGTTATTTGGGATCTCATTTTTTTTTTTTAATATTTTGTCAGATAATGTCGAAGATAAATGCCTATCCTTTCATTGGGGTTGGGATACTGTAATTCAGAATAAGTTGCCTGGTTTTGACACATTGTCTTTTAACCTAAATTTTCATTGCTTTTGTTTTACTACTTTTTTGGCAGTGCTTAAACTTTGTCAACCAATAGTGATGCAGAGGGCTCTCCGGCTCTCTTTATTATGTGTATGTTCATCTACAGAATGGTGATCGGCTCTGATTGTTCGTTGCTGTATCTCTGATTTCTTTCTACAATCCCGTTTATAAGAGGAGAAGGGAAAGCTTCTTATCTGTTTTTTCTCTTCTCTCAATAGCATAGATGTGCTGCTGCAGCTTTGCATGAAACGGTGTAACTGATTCATATTCATATCAGCTGTGGTCCTGTGGCCTGTGTAGTTTACCACTACCTGTCTGTATTCTTCAGCTCTGTGTTTTACGGATTTCTACTATAGCTTCGGGACCTGGGCTAGAATCCTCAGATTGCCTGGATTATTAATTGATCAGCCCGCTACCCTATAGCTCAATTTTACCTAATCAATATTGGCAGTCGCAACTTCTCTTTCTCGTAGCTTTGCAATTGCCCATCTGACTGCGTAAAAATTTCATGTTGAAGTCAAAGTTGCTTTATGGTGAAAACATTGCATGTACACACATTCAAGACTCAGCGCAAGGATCTTTATTGACAATACAATATTAAG
>MKYO02020379.1:0-10435 GCA_002013955.2 Citrus medica | reverse complement strand
GTGTATAAGGATTAATTTTCAAAACAGAGCTTCGACCAACAAATCCCAAGGTTATGTCTCTTTCCCCCTCAAGTTTACCTACTACTGTACGGCGTGAATATGATCTCCACCAGACAGACGTAGACAATGAACTTTAGATTTTCCAACTTTTGTAATAATGTTCATCCAATCACTCCAATGGCATAAAATAAATTCTTCTATCAACAATTTGTCTAATAATGCCTTCTCGTATTGTTCGTGTCGAACTTCAACATAGTTGAGGAAAAATGATTTCTTCTCATAATCCACTAACTGTTGAAAAATATCACAACTCATTTTGTCTTCTTTTGGAAAATCAAGAGAACAACAAGTGATTGTATCAACAACTACCTTTCTTTCCTCGACAAGATCAAAAGATGTATGAACAATTACCTCTTCTCGTCCCACAATATCAAGATACTCATCAAATTTCAGTAGTTGATCCAAATCAATGTCTTTGTGTTGAGAATTTATTGTAGACATGAATGGCCAATTATATTCTCCTTGGATGGAATAATATTGTCGAGCGAAACAAAGTTACTATTTTCCTCATTATCCTCATAACATACATCATCACGAGCAACTTCATCAAATCCATATGCTTGCTTTATGTGTAAAGATTTTCTATTTCGAAGTTTCTCTAAATCTTGAGCAATTGAACGCAAAATCCTCCACATCCAACTAAAACATCTTCTCTCAAGAAGAAATCTTCATGGCGTTGTTGTGGTTTCACGATTCAATCTTTTTCTGTTTCTATTTTCTCTCTATTTTCTCCTTTTTTTTGTGTTTGTTTGGGTTTTTTTTGCTAACATCAGAAAAAAGGGCAATAATGGTATAAATGAAATAAATAGGTCCAAACTGTGAATAAGCAAAAGATAAGATTACCGGCGACAGTGATTGCAAATTTGGACAAGGATGGGCGGATCTGAACGATTTCGGATCGGTGAGTGTGATGGTGGTGGTTTTTTGTCAAAAAAGTGGTGATTTGGCTGGAATTTGGAGATAAAAGTGGTGGTTTTGTGTTGGTTTCGATTTCCGGATATCGGTCCGTCGATCGGCGTTGGTTACTAGTTAGGAAGGTTGTGTTGGTGGAGAGGAGTTGATTGGTGGTGGTGATGCTGGTCGACGCGCGTGAAATCCAGCTAATGACGGCGGCAGTTGTTTTGGCTATTTTTCCGGCGTTCTGTGGCCAATCGGCGGTGTTCCTTGCTTGTGGCTCGATGGCCGGCTTGTTATGACTAGGATGGTGGCGGCTGATCGTCACAAAGGCGACGGAAAATCAACGACGGCAGCCGTGGATGGTGGCCGGAGCGGCTGTCGTTTCTGCTTCAGTTTTTTTCGTTCTTCTTATTTTTTGTTTTTTTTCAGTTGATGAGCTAGGGGAAAACAAAAAAGAAAATAAAGGGTAGGTGGATGAGGAAAACCGAGAATCGGGATTTTTGGCTCTGATACCAAACTGATGCAGTGGAAAATTAAAGTTCGAAATACTTCGTTGATTTTAGAGAATATCGGAATTAAGAACAAGCTAAATTTTCATTGATTCAAAAGAATACCAGGAATTTAGAGGTTAAAACTCGTTGATTGCACATAATACTGAGAATTAACTAATTCAAATACTCACATAGAGTTTTGAAAATTGAAAATATTATTAAAATTGAATCTCTCTTGTAAAGATACAAAAGACACTTATTTATACAAACTAAAACTTATCCTAATTTGATTAGAAAACATATTTTAATAAGACTTATACATAAATTAGGAATATTACTCAAATAAGCAATACCTAAGTAATAAGACTCTAAATAGAAAATCAAATTAAAATAGAATACAAATTAATTAAAATATTCTTAAATATTATAAATTTTAATCTAATTAGGATTTTTTCAATTTCCTGCTTTACATTACTGAGTTTAGAAGCATTGGTGATGGATTTAGGAGTCGTCCCGCTAAGTTTATTCTTCACCAAAATTATCTAATCTATGATGGTAAATGGTCTGAGAATTGCTTTTCAGCTAGAGTAATTCTTGTTATGGTTGAAATATTGAAGATTGTGGGTGGGATAGAACCAGTTAAGTTATTGGAATTGAGAGATAAATAGTCTGGATTTTGTAGGTTGCCCATGTCAGTTGGAATTTCACCTGCCAGAATTACTGCCCACGTCATGTTAAGAGTTATTTAGCTAAAAGTACAAGCAGGGTAATATATGTTCAAATGCATGAAAGATGCAAGTTTCGTTTGACAATAAGGATATGAATTATGATCTTTCTGGTTCAGCGATTTTGAGATTTTACTAATCAGTTGAAAAAAAATGATGGAGAATGTTTGAATTGGGCCTTTTATTTTAATTATAGACTAAATTAACTAATAATTTTCATGAGAAAAATACTTATATCCATAATATTATTCAAGCTTTTGAAAAGATTCAGAATTAAAAATCAAACTTGTGTACTCTTGATAATTTTGCTAGTACGTTCAATTAGTAGATTATTTTAGGAAAGAAGATTAGAATAGGCTATAGGTTACGGTAGTTATGCGGTCACTTAATCAGAACCTTTAACCTTGGTATAGTAGAAGTTTGACTTTTTTACTAGAAAATATATCATTAACAATTTTGTTCACTAATTAATGGTTAACAATAACTAGGGAAGCACAATTTTAACCTTATGAGGACTTTTGGGTGGTCATATTTGTGAATGTTCTATGCTGAATTTGTGTTATCAAATGTTGATGAAGAAACACAAATTTTTTCTTAAAAGGAATTATTATTAAACATTCACACATGTTATAAGAGATTCGAACTAAGGTTTATTAGTTCATGGGAAAAACAATGTTAATGAAACCAGGTCTTGGTCTCATAGAGAAAAACAATTTGTTTGTTATACAAATTGAAAGAACCATCATGTATTCTCTTTATTCGTGGGATCTAGTTTCCTTAATTTTGTCCTCATTCTTTATTTTTTTATATGCTGAGGATACACAAAAACAATGTAGGCTAAGTTTGATTGTGAATAATGTCGTGTGGAAGGAAATGACTGTTAAGGATAAGTTAGAATAAAACTATATTCCGAGAGAGATGGGGTACTTGGTGGGATGAATACTTTGATTCTGGGGAAAAATAAAATACATAACATTGATAGAGGACTATCAGATTTCTCCGTCCCATCTACGCTGAGATCAAAACAATTGGCTCATATTCCACGAGCACAAACAAGACAGAGCAGCAAGTCAGCAACATTCGGAATCAAATGGAGGTGGATGACATGTCACTCTGAGCTTGCAACGTCTCCGACATGTCGTTCTCTGACAAGTGACTAACGGCGGTTATGGCCGTTAAATGAGAACGTGATGGCACGTGAGCAACTAAATTATATTGGCTCAGAAACGTCAAGCTCAGGACCTTTTGATCATTACTAAAGTTGCACGCATGGAGCACGTGTAAGAAGCAGTTACGGGCCATTGCTTTTGGCAGGAAAAAATCTAGGCAACTTGACCAACAGGCAGAAACAACGGTTATATATGAATGCTGATTAACAACTATTATTTTCAGAGGTTGTTAAGAGAGCTCAAAGAGAGTTAGAGAGAGAAAGTCATCTTGATTTGTTCTCTATAATGCCCTTGAGGCTCTTGTAACCTTGTTCTCTTGAGATTAGTGAAGCCATTAATTTGATCTTGATCCACTGTAGATGTAGTCGCCTCTGGTGCTGAACTACTATAAATCTGTGTTCTTTGTTTACTGATCTATTCATTATTAATTTCCATTTCAAATCAGTGTTTGTGAACCTTGAGTATTTCTTGTCCAATCGTTGTGGTCTTGGGGTGTTAATTTGGGATCAAATCACAACACCCATAAACATATCATCTGTGGGCTTCTTCCTTTCTACCAATAAAACGCCACAGCTATAGACGTCGCATCTGGAAGGAATAATTCCCTCTATTCCGTAGTTTGCATTTTTTTTCTTTTAAATTCAACATATCAGAAAGAGGTCTCTTTATGAAATAAATTGTAAATAAATAGCGTTTAGAATAAATTTTGCTTGTGTTTCAAAAAAGGGGCAAAGTTCGAAATAGACTTGAGACATTACCTAAAGTCGTGTAAACAATTGTGGCAATTGTCAATGTTGTCGCACTATCATCTGATTAAGTATTTACTCTAGATTTGGATCACCTAATCTGAACTTGATGAAAGATTATGCTCTTGTATGATTTTACGAATGTTGAACAACCCAATCTTGTCTCATGTAAGTCAGTAATGAATTAATTAAAATTTGCTGACAAATTACAAACTCAAGAACTGCTGCTGCTTCATTACCCAAATTCAGCTCAGAACATATCATAAGTTTTCCAAAATTTTTATGCTTCTTTATTTTGGCTTCATTCATGTAATTTTCCCCCCCAAATCCCAAGTACATTCTGCAATATTGTTTGATGTCAAATGTGAAAGCACGTTTCTGTACAGATACTTTCCCCTTAGACATGTTTAACTTACATTCAGGGTAAGAATGTGCAACAACCTGTCAGAGTGAAATCGAAAGCAGGGTTGTGGTTGATGGCAATCTTATCACCAGCAGAAGGCCAGGAACTTCCATATAGTTTGCACTGGCAATTGCGGAGAAGTATTTTGGTCGCAACAAAGCACTGGAGCTTGCAAAGATAATGCTTTACACTCATACCTAAACGATTGTAACGAGCACTGGTCTACTATTGAACTGGAGTATTCATTTCTATATTACTACTACTAGCAGAGAGGCGAAATGGAAACTTGAATTCATGTTTGAATATGGATTCTCTGTGTTGATTTGCACAGCAGTTTGTTTATAAATGAATGAGTCCATATCTAGTATTAAGTCTGTATGTGTACAAAGTTACAAATTCGAAGATTGGATTTCTAATTTCAATTTATGTTCTGCTCAAAGTAATGGCTTTAATTCCACGAGCACAAGAAGGAAAGAGTACGCACAAAGTTAACTGGTTGCTGCAGCATCGTCCAGGAACATCACTTTAATCTTCTTGAGCTTTGCTGCAGCGTCTGTCATATTTATCCTCTTGTCGGGTGACTCCATACAACAATCCAATGCCAAATCCATAATGCTTAATATACAATCCATTTTGGCAGAAAAAGCTCGCTCTTCTCGCACCAAAATTGCGGCAACAACTTCAGTCAATCCGTGAAGTAATGACTCCTTTACCCATCTCCTTAAACTCATTTCTCCTGTGAACATTTCATCGGTGAGCCTCTTTCTTGTGAAAGTTTCCATCAACAAAACACCATAGCTGTAGATATCACATTTAGCTGAAACAATTCCTTCTGATCCATACTCTGCATTTTTTAATTTCAATTATGAAACAAATAATTTTTTGATAATTAAGGTAACCCAAACTTTGCTCGTGCTTGAAAAAAGAGCAAAAATTTTAATTACAATTGAAACTTTACCTGGTGCCATATAATCAATTGTAGCCATTGTCATGGTTTGTGTCACAAAATCTTCTCCTTCACCTAAGAGTTTGGAAATGCCGAAGTTGCTCACGCGTGCCACCATATTTTCATCCAAGAGAATGTTGGTAGGCTTCAAATCACAATGAATTATAGGTGCCGACGAATGACCATGATGGAGATATTCAAGAGCCGACCCCACATCTATCATTATATTCAACCTCTCTAGAATGTCTAAGAAATAGTTGTGAGAATACAACCACTTCCCGAGACTACCATTTGGCATGAACTCAAGTACCAACGCTTTAAAATCTGGATTAGAACAACTGCTAAGGATCTTTATGAGAGTTCGATGACGAACATTCCGTAAAACTTTACATTCAGAATCAAAACTCCGAAATGCTCTCTCTAGTTGCAGATTGAAAATCGTTATCGCAACATCAGTCTCGTCGGAAATGGTTCCTTTATAAACTGATCCAAAACTACCTGTACCAAGCAAGTTACATTCATTAAATTCATCAGTTGCTCGTTGAATGTCTAGGTACTGTTTGGTAACGGAAAAAGGAGAAAAAAATGGAGAGTGGAGGCATTACTTTTATCTCATCCTTAACTTCTGAGGGTGGGGGATCTCTTTCTCTCTTCTTCTCATGAAAAATTCTTTCTTTTACACTCTACTTTACTTTTCTGCAAATTACTCAAAAAAATTTTTATTTTAAGGCAATATTTATTAAGCCACATGAGTGGTGGCACAAGTTTTTCCCAAAAGCCTAGAAACTAACTTGAGCATCGGAGGGTTCAAAAGCGCCCAAGCACACAGCCCAAAACCTCTGTGTGTACTCAGACGGGCCCCAAAGACCTGTATCTCATTCATATCATCTATAATATTTGTATCTCAATATATGTCTGTATCTCATATTTGTATCTCTGTAATCATCATACCGCATGCATATGCCCCTAAAAGACAAAAGCGCCCAAACACACGGCCCAAATCCTCTATATGTGTTCAGCCGGGCCCCAAATACCTCTCATCTCATCTCATATGTATCACTGTATCTAGAGGAAAGGGTATTGTCCAATGATTTTAAAAACAATCTCTATACTCATATTCATGTATATTCTAATCATACTTTAAATCATACATTTCTTTTTATTATCACATCTAAATCCACTTTTCTCATTTTTAAAATACTATTGTATTTCATTCAAAGTCAACACAGAAAACCATTGACCAAATATTTTAATATAATATCAATGCGTGTATAAAATCTATTTCGAGGAAATCATTAAATCAGAACATTTAAAATACTTATTTCACAAACATGCTTTACTATCATAATTAACTATGAAAATAGGTTTTGTATATTCCACTCATAGTGACGGTGTTCGCGCTCGGTTATCGTTCACGTCCGCGGACCGGTTCTCGCTCGCGAATCCTCCAAAATCAAGGAAACGACATAATTATTTTCCATAAATCGGAATTAGGACTAAATTTATGCAATAAACTCGAAACGACTATCTATCCATAATTTACAACTCCCGTGTCAATAAAATTACTAAAATACCCTCGAATCCGTAAATCGTTAAAATACTCTAAAATCGCAAATAACTTAATTACCATCGGAATTGTAATTACACCCAATCCTCAATTCCATGAATTACTAAAATATCCACCGGATCAGAAAATTACAAAATTGCCCTCAATTGTGTGAAATTACCAAATGCCCTTGCCGGTGAATGGTCACCGGAATTTGGTCAATGCTGGCCGGGAAGCACGGGTTAGACACTTTTGGCCAAGCTAAGTTCAATGATACCAGCGGTGAGCTCCAACGCGTGGCAACGATGCCGAAATCTAGCTCGGCAGCCGTGAATTTCCAACAATTGGACGGCGGCGAAACAATGACTCCCGGTGGCTATGGATGGTTGAAAATGGAAGAGGGAGTCATGGGGAACAAAATCCAACCGGTGGTGTCACCCAAAATCGGCGAAAATCCCGGCGGAGCAAAGCGAAACAGTCGCGGGTTTTCAAGCTTTGGTCGCGGGCGTTCTGGTTGTTTTTCGGCGACGTGAACGGCAGGGGTATGATGGCCGGTCTTCAAGCTTCAGATTGGTACCAAGCTTGACCGGAACGGTGGCCGGAAATGGAAGTTACGACTGGTCACGTTTGCGGGTCGGGTCGGGTTTTTGGGTCTGTAGTTGGTAGCTTCTCTCACTCACACGTGTGGCTTCCCTCTCCTGTTTTCCAGCTTATTCTATTATTTATTTTAACCTTTAACCGCCTCTTTTTATTCACTTAATTCACATATGTTACAGTACTATTGACTATGTGTGTATAGATATTTTGTTTTTACCATGTAATTTCATATTGGATACATTTCTAATTGTACATTGCATAGCGTCATGAACGGGAATGATAAAATAAATTTCAAGCATGTTTAAGTAGATGAAAAAACTTTGTACGATTTAGAAGGATTTACTGATTAAATAATTTTCCAATTTGTTTGCCTGGAGGAATTGAATAGTTAATTGATTAGAGGACCAGTTGAGCATTGTCAATATTAACGATCATTATGAATGTATAATTCCTACATGTGAAATTGAATTTCCATGGTGGCATGGTAAATTTCTGCTAGGGTGTGATCGTATGGTAGCCAATTGTGAGCAACAGATCCACATGGTAATATAGATTGAAATTTTGCGTCTTAATCCACGAAGATATAGATTTTGGCAATATTATACAAGCACTGGGGGTTACCTTAAATATTCTGGACTTGCCATTGATAGAGTTTCTTTTACCTAGTTATTGATATTGCTTTCAATTTTCTATTTTACTGATACCATATATACAATTTTAGGTGGCAAGACAACTTTCGATTTCTATTGAGCCTGAAAACTTGCATCTACCATCACCTATGTCTGCTTTCGGGGAATACGGGGTTCCTATGCGCTTACCCAAAGGTTCAGTGGACTCTCAATGTTAAAGTCCGCGGGAAATAAACAATCGTTTCATTTGTTTTGTTTTACTCGGTTCGGGATCCAAATTCCATTGTAGAACAGTTTTTGGTTTTTCTTCATATAACATTCTGAAGATAATACAGGCAACATTGTTTGCAACGCCACAGCTAATTTGCAGTAGCATGAAACAATCAGAATTTTGCCTTTTTTGTGTATAAAACTTTATTTTTTTAATTGTGATATTACAGTTTTGCCCATCGAGCATTATGAGCCTAATATTTGGATAAATGTTAGGTTTAATATATATATTTTAACTTTAGTGTGTATTTATTTTTTATATTTTGAAAAACACCTCAAGTCACCCCTTGCTTTTATTTTTTCTTTGTTTTTATAATAATACTCTTATAACAATATTTTTTACATTAATTTTTTAATCAAGAAAAAAAGGTAACTAGGAAATTAATCGATAAATTAATTTGTTAATATTTTTTAGTTAATTGTTTAGTCAATAAAAAGAGGTAATTAAAAATGTAATTAATAAATTACTTATTAGCAAATTAAAAAATAAATATTAGCATAAAATAATTGATATTTTATTCTCTTACAACAATCTTACTAATTATTATTTATAAATTACTTAATACAAGTTAATTAAAGTAATGTTTAATATTCTTGTAACAACCTTACTAATAATTTTTTTGTAAAAAATTAATCCTAAAAGTAAAATAATAATAATTAATTTGTATTTTACTTGGTAAATTTAATTTTTTTAACTAATATCTCCAAGAATATGGTTGTAACAATATTATTACAAAAGCAAAACAAATATAAGATTGTAATATATTTATTAGTAAGAATAATTTAAGATATTTTTTAGGGATATTATCATTTTTCCACCAAAGATATTCTGACACATCATGTCAGTACCACGGTTTGGTAAAACTATCAGTTTACCACCAAACGTTTAAACTGTTAGCATTTTCCCACTATTCCATTAAAACTCAGTTAATAAGTAACGAAAAATTCATAAAAGGTCAATTTTACCCCTAGAGCGTAAAAGACCATGTAATTAACCTTTTATGAATTTTGTAATTAAATCATCATTTGTTGTTCTTCCTTCTTAAAGGGCAAATATTACCCTTTATGAATTTTGTAAAATTGACTTTTTAAAAGACCATGTAATTAACATTTTATGAATTTTGTAATTAAATCATCATTTGCTGTTCTTCCTTCTTAAAGGGCTAAATCGTCTTTTATGCTCTAAGGGTAAAATTGACCTTTTATGAATTTTCCGTTACATATTAACTGAGTTTTAACAGAATGGTGGGAAAATGCTAACAATTTAAATATTTGGTGGTAAATTGATGATTTTACCAAACCGTGGTACTGACGTGATGTGTTAGAATACTTTTGGTGAGAAAATGATAATATCCCTATTTTTTAAGATATAAAAATTAAACAAATTCCTTCTTTGAAAAATCGCATTTTCTCCTTCACAACAACAGCTACAATGTCTTCAACTTCCAAAAGGGTAATTTTTTTTTTTTTAATTTTATCTTTTGTTTAGTTTCTTTCTGTTGCCTTTTTGTTCCGTTTTTTGAATTTTCTGTGTCGTATTTTTTCCCCCAAGGTTTTGGTGCCTGTTGCGAACGGGAGTGAGCCGATTGAGGCCGTGATAACGATCGATGTTTTGAGAAGGTCTGGAGCTGACGTCACGGTTGTGTCTGTGGAGAAACAGCTTCGTGTCGACGCGTGTCATGGTGTCAAGATTGTCGCTGATGCTCTCGTGTCTGACTGCCGCGACGCCGTTTTTGATCTTATAGCTCTTCCCGTATGTATTGCAGCTCACCTCAGCTCATGCTAATTTATGTGATGTTTGTATAATTATAGATGATTATTGCTGATACTGAATGTTAAGCTAAATAATTCGTCGTTAAGTCATCTTCATTTAATTTTCGATTGAAAATGATAAAATAGTAATTTTGAGCAAAGAAAAATGTAGAAAATATTTATTTTGCTTTATTTTAATTTTTA
>MKYO02020345.1:125154-394306 GCA_002013955.2 Citrus medica | reverse complement strand
TAAATTGTTAGTTGGGAAAATGATTTTAGATTTTATTTTGTACTAGTTGCCATTGTTTATCCTCATCACTCAATGAAGGGTGATTGTGGTCACAGAATGGTCTTTCTAATTGTTGCTTATGCCTGGATTCATCTCATATAACTTTATGTTTGCATTATGTTTCTTTGTTTTGTTATTCTGACGGTTATGTTTTTGTTTTATTTAGTCTGTACGGATTTAGTTCGTGGTGCCAAGGACAAGAGATTGAGGGTCAAGGGTCCAGTGAGGATGCCTACCAAGGTTCTTCACATCACCACTAGGAAGTCCCCTTGTGGTGAAGGTAATGACCTGAAGTCTAATTAACTAGCATTTTATTGCATCCTTTGAATTCCTTATTTATTTTATTTAAGTCTTGAAACTGTACTCTTCATATGTGCTTTGTATGTTTTTTTTCTTGTTTGTAACAATAAAAAAAAAAAGACGTACAGATGTGCCGTTTGACAGTTTTGATCACTATATCTCTTGTTCTTGTCTCTCTTGTTAACATTTGTGGGATTGCATAATCTGATTATTTGTTTATAGAATTGACACTTGAATGATGTACAGTGACTTATTGTTTAAATGTCAAGAATGGTCTTCCCTGTGTTTCATAAGTATTCTGTTTTTGAGTAATAGGGTATTTGATCTACTGTCCTTTAACATGTACTCGGAATGCTATATTACAACTGTGTTGCTGAGTTATTTAGTCATGAAAAGCATTTATACTCTGTTTGCAGGAACCAACACTTGGGACAGATTTGAGCTTCGTGTTCACAAGAGAGTTATTGATCTCTTTAGCTCCCCTGATGTCGTGAAGCAGATCACTTCCATTACCATTGAACCTGGCGTGGAAGTGGAGGTTACCATTGCCGACTCTTAAATGTGTGGCACTTTATTTTTGTGTCCATTTAGCTTTTAGTGAAATCAGAAGTAATCTTCCCTCATGACACTGTTTGCTTGGAAGAATTTGTCAAGAATTTAAGACTGAACAATCGATGTAGGGTTGATGTTAGTTTGTTTTTTGTCATACTATTTTGCAAGTTAAAAATTATGTTTTGGGTTATGTGGAGAGGGATTTTGTTTACTGTTCATTTTATATTAAGCAATGTTTGGATATTTGTTTTGAATCTCTAATAGACGTTAAATATCATATGTTTTCCCACAAGATCATTCCTATTGAGATATTGCTTGGATTCTATGGATATATGTAACTGTTAGTATGGGGGTGCAGGCTTCATGCATTTGCTTGAAGATGCATCATAATGATTTTAGGACAAACTGAACTAGTTTTAATTTTGCATAAACTTTGAGCCAAATTTTAGTTATTATGTTATCTCACGCTGAAATAATTTTGTCTTGAGACTAATTGTAATAGCAGATTAGGAATCTTCCCTGGAATGCCATGTTTACTGAACAACAATCGTTTGTGATGAAACTCAATGGATGGGTTGACGGCTTCTACTTCTCTTTAGAATATTGGATATAAGCACAGTTTTCTATTGTTAACAGTTGTTGTATTGGTAATGCTCCATTTGAATACTTGTTTTTGAGATTCAGTTTCACCCCTACTTTTATGCCAGAGGAAATATTTACTGGAAGTAATGTGTCCATCCAAACCAGAAGTCACATAATATACCTTCACGTGGTTTCTCACTATCCGATGCTAAATTCTCAGTTAGAAATTACTTGCAGAGCCAAAACCTCTCAGGATTGAGGTAATTGTACATTCAGATGTTCCCTGGTAAGGTTGTATGCGGCTTGATTAGCGGAACTACAAAAAACCAAAAAGTCACATCAGCACGAAGAACAGAAACTGCTATAATGCACTTTACATATGATTGTTGATGGAATTCTGCAGATAATGTACGAATCCAACAATGGAGTTAATTGTAGAAGCTAGAAAGCATTGCAATTTCTCAGTAATCTAGCATATGGTTCATGATTTTTTTGCTAAAAACACTGAGCGCACAGCTTATTACACAATGTTTGCAAATCTAAAACAAAATTACCACTAAATTACTAATGCTCTGAAGTCAGAACCAGATAATCTTGCGGCTGGAACGGCCAGGAGTGAGTCTGATTTCTTCAACACAGTTCCAAACTTGGTGCATAAATCAAGCTTCATTCCATCTGGCAGATTCCACATATCTCTGCATCTTAGAATTTGTTTGGCAGCCTTATATAATAGTGAATTTATGTTGGGGTCCTACAGAAATCTTGACAATAACTAGTGGCAACTGGCGTACATGATATTTGTCTGTAGGGCAAACAAATAAAGCTGACTTTCAATGAGGTTTATGTAACATGAAGCATCCTCACACATTTTATCAATCTTATTTTCTTAATTTTTCATTCACCCCAAGTGGCACAGCAATTTTTAAGTTTTCGTTTATGTTGATTTTTCAGGAGAGTGGTTCAATACTTCAATGTATTTTCTTCTGTGATATGAAAGCGTCGTAATTTTCTTGATTTATTTCAATCGTAAGAAAAATAATGCGTTAATTGTTTTGAAATCTTTTAGCATCTCGTAGATGAGATGCTGATTATCTACATATAGGGAGCCAATGAGTATGTAGTCATTTTTAAAGTAATCACGTATACCAAACTCTTGGGACTTTTTATTAAACCGTACAAAGCTTCTGAAGCTTTATACTTTGTGCTTCAGGCCGTGACATGGTGTGACTTAGCAAATGTTGGTGACATGTAAAGTGGCTCAGCAAATGATCAAGAGTGCTCTAGATCCCTTGAAAATGAGTCGAAGATTGAAATCAAGACAAATGCAGCTGGATAATGCACTGCGGCCACTGGAACAAGCTTGTTATAAACTGTGGGATTTATTTACAGTTATTGTACTATGCTCTGCTTTTGTTTATAAATTACTTGCTGAAGGATGAAATGATTTTTGCTGTTCTGTGCTTATTGCTTTCGTATTTTCTTTGCAGAGGTGTAGCTCTTTTAATCGTGCATTTGTATTTTAACTGAACAAATTCTCAGGATTGATGGAGTTTGTGCATGTGGATTTTCCTTCTTCCCTGCTAGAGCTGTATGGAGTTTAAATGGTGAAACTAGGCATAGCCAAACAGCAAAAAACAGGGAATAGAAACTGAAAAATGCACACGACTTTTTATTTCTTGATTGAAATCTAGAAAGCTCGTACAACAGATGAAGTTGACTGCAGAAAGCAACTTATTAGTAGTCTAGAAAACAAGTTCCTTCCAGAGCTAAAGCATGATGCAAGATTTATTTGAAAACCATTAATAGTAAAGCTATGAAATGGATAATCTTGCAGTTGGAATGGCCATGAGGGGTTCTGATTTTTTCAACACAATTCCAAACTTCTCGGATAAATCAAGCTTCATTCCCTCTGGCAGATTCCACCTAAAATGATGCAATAGGTTAGCTAACACATGAAGTACCATTTTTTCTGCTAGAGGAATTCCAACGCAGACCCTCCTTCCCGAACCAAATGGAAGATAATTGAAATCGTTTCCTCGAAAATCACCTAATTCACCATCTTTTAGGAACCTGTCCGGTTGAAACTCCAGGGGGTTTTTCCAAGCCTCAGGATTCCTATGTATAGCCCACACATTAACATAAACTATTGACCCCTTGGGAATGGAATACCCAGACAAGTTGCAAGTTGTACTTGGGCTGTGCTGTAATAGGAGTGGCAATGGCGGATGCAACCGCAATGTTTCTTTAAGTATTGCATTTAAATAATGCAGCTTAGCAGTATGAACTTCTTCTACAATGTTGTCATTGCCTACCACTTGCTCCAACTCTTTGCATGCTTTTCTCATTATCTCCGGATGCTGTAGCAGTTCTGCCATTGCCCACTCTATTGTGGTTGATGATGTATCCGTACTTCCAGAAATGACATCCTGTTTACAGTTCAAATTCATAAGAAAAAAATCGGCATTAATTGTATTAGTATAATCTATGAAACAGAGGAATAGATAGATATTTACCACAAACAAAGCCTTAATTTGGTTTATGGATAAGGAAGATTGCTTCAACAGAAACTGAAGAAAGTTCTTGCTCACTTTCCCATCTTTCTTTTCCTCTCCAGAGGCTAATTCATCTTTCATCCGACTGCCTATTGAGGACTCGAAAAGCTTATCGAACAGCAGCATATGCTTCTTTGCTTTTGATTCAACCCCTTGTACATCAAATCGAGCAAGTACGGGAAAAAGATCAGAAATGTTTGGTGCTCCTATCAAGTCGATAATTTCCCTCACTACATGCCTGATTTGAACATCACCGATGTCCCTATCCTTTCCACGAAGCGAAGTCCCCCATAACATTCTTGTGGTCGCATTTAGTGTAGTTAGGAACATTAGCTCACCTATATTAACGGGTGAACCGATTTTCCCGTACACCTCCTTTAACATTTCTTTCACTTCTTCCTGACGAATTGCATAACAAGCATCCAGACCTGAGTTACTCATCATTTCTCTAACGAAAACTTTGCGCAACGTACGCCATTCAGGGCAGTTAGGGCTAAATGCTATGTCCATTGCGCCGTACGTGGCTTGAAATGCTGCGGCAGGTGGGTCGCCGCGGTTGGAAAATATCGCATCATGTCCTTTCAAGACCTGTTTTGCAAATGGAGCTGAGCTTATCACAATGCAAACTTTTCTCCCCAGTTGAAGTTTGAAGATTGGACCGTAAACTTGAGACAGTTTTGCGAAGTAACTATGCAAATCAGGTTCAATAAATGGAAGATTTCCTACAAAGGGCAAGCCTCGAGGTCCTGGTGGCAGTGGCTGAATTCTTCTAGTTGATTTCTTAATCCACCATGCGTACCAAGAAACAGCAAATATTGCAGCTGCCAAAACGGTAGTGTGCTTATTGAGTAAATCCCACCACCGTGACCAGATTTCTAAGACTAACCCAAATAACCCGGAGAGAAACTTCGGAAACATGTTGATAACCGAAAACATAAAGCTTTGCAGAAAACCTGAAGAGGAAGCAATGTGCTAGTTGGTGCTAGATTATTGGTACAGACTACAAGCGGTGAATATATAGTCCTATTGACTGTTCGGTGAACAATGTTTTACAAATGTGGCTTGTTATCTTTGTAACACTTGGTTTACACACGTCTGGTAAAGCGTGATTGGAAGCAAAGGCCGTGCCTTTGCTGTTTTTGGCTTCATATTTTGTGACTCTATACGGCTATGTTTGTTGGCTATATATGCTCGCTTTGTTTGATATGCATCAATCTTCAGCGCTCTTTGAGATAATGATCCCCAAGCTGTAACTTGCGGCAGCAGCTAATCTGGCAGCGTCCATAATTTTGAAATTTGGATCTGATGGTTAGTCTTTTTTCAATCTACACGTAAGCCCATTTCTAACCGTTAAAAGCACACCTCTAGAATTAGAGTGTTTGCTTGTTAAAATGAGTGTTTCTTTTTGTGTGTAATCTTTATTCTATTGTATTTATGATTTCGAGATGTTACAAGTACGTAACATCACAGTACTTTTACTGATGTTACAACTGCATAACATCACAATATTAGTGAAAATAAATAGAACACATATATTCATCCAATTTTACTTTTGTTAATTATTGATACAAAATCCAAAAAGATTTCGGAATTTTCTTTTTTTCATTGACTACATCCTACCTCCACGACCAGATTTCAAGAAATAATAAACCCTGCAGTAAACAAACTCATTGAGAAGTTCTAGTATCATGCTTGACAACAGTAGAATAAAGCTAGCTTGTAAAAGAAATGAAGTGGAAGCAATGTGATTATAGACTGCACAAGGTAAGCCAAACAGTGAGACAAGCAATTAAATGTTGCTGAACAAGTAATTAGTCATAAATGTCGAGTGCTAGCACATGGATTGGAGGGCTGGATTTGCCGAAATTTCTCGATTGTGGAGCAGAGATAACAAAATTATAATTTGCCAAATTCCTAATAGAAGTTAATAAATTGGCTAAAAGAGTACATTTGCCAACAATATAACTTGTTTTTTATCTGCACTTTGATCTTATCCCAGTTGATCACTGTTTTTTCAGATTCGGTGTCAATTTCATTCACTTGTATTAGGAGTTTGGCCAATCAAGTTAACAAATCTTGACAACTTCACTATTTTGGTGCATTCTTAAAGTTGCAAAATATCAATAATGGAAGCTTCTGAATTTGTAAGAATATAAAAAAATGAGAGAAATATTACATTAGGAAATGTATATCTGTTTGTGGGACTATGAACGGACATATGACCTGCCAAGCTTTTGTAGGTATTAAACAACATGAAGAAAACGCATCTTTAGAAGAAGTTTGTTCTTATTAAATGACGCCGTTTGAGAGTTTCAGCAATGCCGGGCCAGATTGGTATTCTTGTTTTAATTGTATCGAAGGTAAAAAGAAAATTACCGAAGATTGATTTTAGTTTTACTTTGAAATCAGTACATTAATACCCTGCTATCATTAGGTAGGTTGCAAGACTATTCGCATTTCTGTAGTTTTGCTTTAACTAATTTTTGAATTGAAAATATGGGAATTAATTCGGTAATCAGCCCAAACCCAAAGAATAAAATGAAAAATTACCCTTCCTTTTATTTCAATTTCAATCTTAAGTACTTTACTCATATATTGAGAACATCCCATCCCCAAGACGACTAAACCACCAACTTTGTTGTTGAGTTTTGACGCAATGATTGATACCAGGTGAACGAAACTTGTGATAAAAGAGAATCAACTGGAAGCAAAGTATTTAAATTAGACAGCATCTAAAATTCGCAGGATTAGTTAATTCTTACCTTAATTCAACAATATTAATGTGATCAATCAAAGTTGATTATTGCATTTCGAAAATTTGTTACTTCCAAAGTAGTGTTTCCTGAACCAATATCATGAAACCAGCAAAATGACTATATACCCGGTCTTTTCTGATTGAAGATAATCGAAATTATTTCCTTGAAGAACAACAATTTCACCATCTTTCAGGAACCTGCCATATTGATAATCCTGAGGGTTTTTCCATACCCCGGGATTCTTTGTTGGACAAATAGCGTACAAACGGCTATTTTGATGCATGATTTTAAGTGAGATTCACTTGGTGAGTTCTTTGGGTTTGTATATCTATAATCTCAAAATGATGCCTGATTGATTGAGAAATTGTCGCTCCGATTACACCCATGGAATTGAAAAAATTAAAGGAAGTACATTTATCCCACATGGGAAAGAGAGATAAAGCATAAAAAGCTTGTATTCAATTACTCAGGAATGGTGGATTGGGCACGGAGGTCCTCTAGCACGCACTCGCATTCTGGAATGTTTGTTTATAACAATCTTCATTATTTGGGTGAGCTTCCATATTATTTCTAAAATCAACTGTTCTTGCACACTTCTTTATGTGACGTGAAATGCTGCTGCAAGCGGTTGGAAAATACCACATTCCATATTTAATTCTCTATGTGACGTGAAATGCTGCTGCAAGCGGTTGGAAAATATCACATTCCATATTATTTCTGAAATTCAACAGTTCTGGTACTTCTTCATGTGACGTGAAAAAATTGAAAATGAGCTTATCACAATGCAAACTTTTCTACCAGTTAAAGTTTGAAGAGGCGACTGTTAACTTGACACAGTTTGCAACGTAAACATGTAACATCAGGTTGAATAAATGGAAGGATTATTACCAAGGGCAAACCTTGCGGTACTTGTGGCAATGGCTGAATTCTTCCAGTTGATTTCTTAATCCACAATGCCTACCGAGAAACAGCAAATATTGCAGCTACATCCCACCTCCGCAACCATATTTCCATGACTAACGCAGTATACTCGTGAAGAAACTTTGCTAACATGTTTGATGACAGGAGTATAAAGCTTGTAAAAAAACCTGAAGTGTAATCATAAAAACTAAGGGTGTTCAGAATTCAATCCGATCCGCTCAATCCGTTTGATCCGCAAAAATCCGATCCGTGGATTTGTGGANTCCGATCCGTGGATTTGTGGGTTAGATTGGATTAAAATTTTAAAATCCGCAGACTGTGGATTGGGTATGGATTTATTTATGTAAATCTGCAAAAATCCACGAATCCGCAAAATTTTTTTTTTATTTAATTAAAAAATAAAACTTGTAAATGTGGCGTTACTGCTTACTAATAAATAAATAAGTTAAAATGTAGTTACATTAACACTATACATATCTTATCCGATAATAATATATAATAAACACGATTAAATAGTTGAATAACTAAATAAACAAATATAGCTTTATAAAATTTAATTTTAGTTAATTTTCATTTATTGATTTAAACAAATGAGATTTTTTCTTTTCATTGTGTTATATTTTAAGACTTTGAATGTATTATTCTATCTTTATTTAAACACTTAATTTATTTAAATCTTATTTAATTTTGAATTTGATCAGTAATAAAATTATTTTTATATAAGATTTTTATTTAATTAGTTCGTACAATGAACATAATTAAAAAATTTTAATCCGCAAAAATAGTAGATTGAATATGAATTGAATCAAATCCGCATCCGATCCGCAAACATATGGATTAAATTTGGATTGAATTCGTCAATCCGTGGATTGGATTGGATTGAAAATTTACAATCCGCAAAATCATGGATCAGATATGAATTGATGTCCAATCCGTAAAATCCGATCCGCAAACACCCCTAGTAAAAACTACAAATACTGGTGTAATGTGTATTACTCGTATTTATGTTGCTCATGGACTGTTTGATTGGTGAAGGTACAAGCTTTTAGAATATGGTGGCTTATTATCTTCGTAAAACTTGGCTAGTTGGCATCATGTTGAAATGCTGCATTTTAAAATTTTTGTCATAGTTTTATAACATTTCTTCTGTCAAAATAACATTATGGCCTATCCCATTTTAGCATAAGCAGTGCTACAATACCTAAAGGTAAGGGCGATTAGGGGTGTTCAGAATCCAATCCGATCTGCTCAATTCGTTTGATTCGCAAAAATCTGATCCATAAAAATCTGATATGTGGATTGGTGGATTGGATTTGATTGAAAATTTGAAAATCTGCAGTCGGTGGATTAGATATGGATTTTCTTTTGTAAATCCTCAAAAATCCACAAATTTACAAAAAAATAAAATTTTTTTATTTATTTAATTAAAAATAAAACTTGCAAATGTGGCGTTACTATTTACTAATAAATAAATAAATTAAAATATAGTTATATTCTCACTATACATATCTTATCCAATAGTAATATATAATAAACTTAATTAAATAATTGAATAATTAAATAAACAAATTTAGCTTTCTAAACAATTAATTTTTATAATTTTAGTTAATTTTCATGTATTGATTTAAACAAATGAGATTTTTTCTTTTTAATGTGTTATATTTTAAGACTTTAAATGTACTATTCTAATTTTATTTAAATACCTAATTTATTTAAATCTTATTCAATTTTAAATTTGATTGGTAGTAAAATTATTTTTATATTAGATTTTTTATCTAATTAGTTCGTAAAATGAGTATAATAAAAAAAAATTTTAATCCGCAAACCAATTTGTAAAATAGTGGATTGGATATGGATTAGGTCAAATCCGCATTCGATCCGCAAACATATGGATTATATTTGGATTGAATTGAATTAAAAATTTACAATCCTCAAAATCATGAATCGGATATGGATTGATGTGCAATCCGCAAAATCCAACCAACAAACACCCCTAGGGGCGGAGCTAGAAATTTTTTTTGGGTGGGGTAAATTTTTTCCAAGTATTATCGCAATTAAAAATATAAAACTTAATGAAAATTTCATTAATATATAAGAAAATGCATCAAATCCCAAAACAATTCAATTAAAATTAAATATCATTTAATTTGTGCCTTCCGATATTTTCGAGCATTATGCATATATCAATAGGAAAACCCAATAAACCAGGCCATTTGATTCAGCTCTTGCATTTCCTCTTTTTCTTTAATGGAAATAACTATCTCTAATCTATGATCTATCAATAATCTATTTAAAATTTTAATTGCTAGAATTCAATAATTTGACCTAACAATAATTTAATCTTACACAATAAAATTAGAAGAAGAGCTAACTATAAGTCTTTACTACCTTACCATTTATAAATATATTGTAACTGATTAAATAAAAAATACATTTATTATATATTCTTACCAACAGAAGACGAATAGCTAAAGATAGGGGTGAAGCCATAAAAACTTTTCTAGGTGGGCTGATTTTTTTTCCGAGTCCAAATATTATCGCAATTACAAATATAAATCTTAAAAAAATTATCATTAATACATAAGAAAATACATCAAATCCAAAAAATAATTCAATTATAATTAAGTATTATTTAAGTTATGCCTTGCAATACTTTTGAGAATTAAATTCATCTATCATCGAATGTAAATCGATAGTGTCTACAATTTCTCTTTTTATGTAGATAACCATACAATATGATATAAACTCCTTCTTCATCTTATTTTGAAGTGGTGTCTTGATAAGTTTTATAGCTAAAAACGCTTGCTCGGTTGTTGCAATCGAAGCATGAAGAATCAACACTAAACGAATGAATTCATATATCAAAAAGTAAATTTGATACTTTCTTCTCTCAACTAATTGTCGACACAATTCAGAAAATGAAGAAATATACTAAACTCAACAAGACGAAGCACATTAATATGAAAACATAATAAATAAGCTTCTTTTTCTCAAAGAATGTTTTTAAGTGCCATAGTTGCAAGCCAGCAACGACAATGCATTATGCACATAAATTGAGAAAACCCACTAAACCATGTCATTTGGTTTAGCTCCTGACATTTCTTCTTCTCTTTTATGGTGATAACTATCTCTAATCTATGATCTATCAATAATCAATTTAAAAATTTGATTACTAGAATTTAATTATATGACCTAGCAATAATTTAATCTTACACAATAAAAATAGAACAAGAACTAACTAAAGAATGTGACTTTTAGTCTTTACTACCTTACAATTAATAAATATATTGTAAATGATTAAATAAAAAAAATAAATCTGTTATATATTCTTACCAAAAAAAGATAGATAACTAAAGAATAAGCAGAGCACGTCAGCATGAAAAAGCTGAGAAACAAAGAGAGCCATTTTTGAAAGAATAAAGTAAATGCTCTTTTATTTATTTATTTATTTATATAAATGGTAAAATTGTAAATTAATAGATAATAAAATTGTAAATAAAAATATAAAATAATGACAATTTTATAAAATTTGCACAATGGTGTTTTTATAAATTCTTCAAAATTTTGGATGGGCTGTACAAGTAGCTCCGCCCTGAGTCGAACCTATTTAAATTTCTCAGCGCAAATAGCACTCGGCCACTCGCAACTCGCAAGAGGTGCAGAGGTCATATTGAAAAGACGGCTGTAGCATCACAAATCCATAAATTTCATTCACGCAGCCTCTTTTGTCTGTTTATGAGTGGAAATTCCACCTTAATCACAATAGAATGGGAGTTTTTACGCAACTTTTTTTTAAAATTTTAGATGTTCCTAAGAAATTGTAAATACGATAAAGATAAAAATACTTGTACAATAAACAGAAAAGCGAAGGTGGAGTACCTGTTCCAAGCAAGTGCATCAAATAACATATAATGTGTCATCTTTTTGGTGGATAATGGTTTTATTTTAATTTTTTATTGCATTATATAGTTATAGAATGAAACTAATAGTATTAGTTGATGGTCTACTTTAAAGATACTATTAATTCACTTTCTTACCTCTTGAAATTGAACAAAAAGGGGTTCTATTTTAACTGTAGTTTGATTGCATATAAATCAAATGATTCACAGACCCCATAAAGTCAAATCAATCGTAAAAGAGTTTGACTTTTTGGTGATAACATTGCTGTAAATTATTCCACTGGGTTGCAACTAGGGGTGTTCGCGGATCGGATTTTACGGATTAGATATCAATCCATATTCGATGCATAATTTTACGGATTATAATTTTTCAATCTAATTCAATCTACGGATTGATTAAACTCAATCCAAATCCAATCCATGCATCTGCGGATCGGATGTGAATTTGACTCAATTCATATCCAATCCATACGTCTGCGGATCAGATGCGGACTTAACTTAATTCATATCCAATACACTATTTTGCGCATTAGTTTCTGATTTAAAATTTTTTAGTTCTCCACAATCCATGAACTAATAAAATAAAAAAAAATCTAATATAAAAATAAATTTACTACCAATTAAATTTAAATTTGAATAAAATTTAAACAAATTAATTATTTAAATAAAACTAAAAATAATACATTCAACGTTTCAAAATATAGCACATCGAGATTAATTATTCAAATAAAGCTACAATGATACATTTAAAGTTTCAAAATATAACATATTAAGATTAATTGTTCAAATAAAGTTACAATAATATATTAATATAACACCGAAATTAATTATACAAATAAAACTACAATTAATTGAAATGGCGAAGTTTCTGAAACCAAACACAGTCTGATCCTTTACCAGGGCTATTGCACTTGTCGAAAAGTGGTGATTACAGAGCCGTCAACGATGGGAACTAGGAGAAGTACGAGTGGCGATCTTAAAGGTTGTGATAGTACAATTGTTTGGCTGGAACCAGTGATTGTGAAGTGGCTCAATGGACTTGAGAAAGAAGATGGTTTGCTCTCGCTGGAATCACGCAGGTGACGTCCTTCAAATCGGTGTTGAGAGTGTATTGAATCAATATTGGGTGTTGCTAGTGCGTGTGATGGCGAGGAAGCTTAGGGTTTTTTGTTTGTAATTTTTTGGTGACTTGACGTTATGTTACTTTGCTTTTGGGTGACTTTGCAAATTGTTGGTAACTTGGTGTTATGTTACTTTGCTTTTGCTAGTGTGTGTGACTTTGCTTTTTATTTTGTTTTACAATTTTTACTAGTTATATTTGTATATTTGATTATTTAATTATTTTTTATTTAATATTATTTTTGGGTAATGGCTAAGATATGTTATAGTCTTTTATTTAACTATGCAATGTCACATTTATAATATTCTTTAATGAAATTTATAATAATTTTTTAACTAAATAAATAATTTTTTTTTTGCAGATTCACAGATTTATATAGATTTACAGAAGTAAATCCATATCCAATTCATCAACCACAAATTTTTAAATTTTCAATCCATATCTAATCTACGGATCCACGAATCGGATTTATACGAATCGAATTTGCACGAATCAGACGGATTAAGCGGATTAAATTGAATTTTGAACACCCCTAGTTGCACATTCAGACAATTTGGCACATCATATTTTGGCTCATTTAAGCTATGAGCATTAAATAATGAGCGCGAAGCAGATGATATTTTGATAATAGGGAAATATTTGTTCATCTTTATCTTTTCCTTGATCTTTGGCTCAAACAGCTAAGAAAATTAGCATTGAAATATAGAGAGTGGTTAGCCAGGAAATATATTGATGTTTAAGCTTTCAATTAGTTGTTAGTATAATGTCCATAACGGTCAGCAAAGATGGCTTAGCTGGTGTTATACTTAATTTATGCAATCCTCCCGTCCTCCCCTGCGATAATGGATGGGAAAGAAAAGAAAAGTTGACTTGTCTTCTTATAAGTATAAAGTACTCAATTATTTGAATTGTCTCTGTTCCGTTATTGAAAGCAACCCCAGCAGTGTGCACGCAATGACACAGTACTCGGTTCAATTATCACCCTTCATTTCAAGTATTCAACCCTCTGCCATAATAGATGAGAACGAAAAGAAAAGTTCAATTGTCTTTTTTTAGGACTCTAAAACAGTAGCACAACTTTTTTTCTTTTGTATGTTAAATTTCATTTGACCCCTTATTTTCTTTTTTATTTTTAATTCATTTTTAACTATAATTTTATTTTTCATCTCTCATTCTTTCCCTCTACTCCATAGGTGGCCCAATTTTTTTTCCATTTTCAAATCATTAATCAACAAATTAAAATCAACAAGATTCAATTTGACATTATTTGATAATTGTGTTCTAATAATAATAATAATAATAATAATAATTATTATTATTATTATTATTATTATTATTTGCTTAATTGTTATTTTAATTAAAATAACCTAATGAATCAAAAAATATAAACCATAAGCTATTAATGATTAGCCTGAAGGAGTCCACAAGCAAGCATTGAGTTTGGGCTTTAGCCAAAATTTAGATTTTTTTTAAACATTTTAATTAAGTTAGAAAATAAAAACAATTTGGTATAATTAGGATTCCATCGGGATCCCAATTGAAGTCCTGACTAGTCCTGAGTTTTAATGACAATAAATTTAATCTCAAATTCCTATTTGTTTTAATTATTTTTAAGTCATATATTGTATCATATATCATTTGGTATGAGATTTGAGATTCAATTTTTTCTACCAACTTTAATTGGCAAAAGAGTTTTAATTAGCTGTTTGGCAATGTTATGTTAATTAACAAAGTTATAATAATCTACAATGTATAACTTAGGAATAACAAAGCTCCTAGTATTTAGCTTGTTTGGGTGTATAGGCTTATTGAATTAATTCATATCAATATAATTTAATTAGAATCGAAGTATCATAATTATGAATTTTATTCTTCTACTCTTTTGCAAATGTTAATATGTTAACATATTCTTAGTATTTTGAATATTAAACATTGACATACTAGCACAACATCATAAAAAATACTAGTAATTGGAAAATTTCACTACAATTTGGGTTGAAAATTAAATTAATAATCTGGAATTATATTTTTTATTATTTTACATTGAAGTTCCAGCCTCGAGGTACTAAACCAAATTATTGGTTTAGGCTAATGAAAGGAGTAATTGGTTAATGCTTTTCTAACTTGAACTGACAATATCTATTATTTCATTCTATGATTATTTTTTTTATTCTTCCTTTTAATTACTTCCGGTTCTAGTTCATGGTACATGAGATGGATAAGATGAAGAAATTGGAATGATTTTTTAATTAATTTTATTTTATTCAAAAATTAAATTTACTTTTTTTTTAATTTTGTATTTTTAACAATGATTATGTTAATGAAAATTTTCCTAATTTTAATTGTCTAATTATTTATTATTTTGAGACAATTCGGACCTATGCATTAAAAGTTGTAACTCTTTATTGTTTTTGAATTTTCAAAAAAGTAGGGACCATAATATTAATTACCCAATAGACATATCCTTACCATGGGCGCTGCTTTTCATTAAATCGGACGGTAAAGAGCTGAAGTTACAAAAAGACAAAAATTGCGGTGCGTTGCTGTCCTCCTTTTAAGTATAATGCCAGCTGAACTACCTTTGCTGTCCACTTCACTATCCTTTTCTTCATACTTCTTTTTTTTTTTAAACTCACGCCCGGCCCCTCCACTTTCCTTTCTCTTCTCCTTTAGCTTCTCGCGCCTGGTCCCTCCACCTTCCGTCTTCTTCTCCTTTTTATCCACCAAAAACTAGTCTACCAAAATTCTAGTATTGAAAGTAAACGATCGTGGAAATTATAAAGTTTGGAGTGACCTCGAGGTGAGCAAATCCCCATAAAGCCTTTTTAAAGGCCTTCTTGATTAGTCCAAAAGGGTTGTTCGAGGGCTCTTGCGCCTTCTTTTCTGTACGCCCCTGGCACATATCCGGCTTTCTTTGGTCCTTTCGCTTTTTCATTTGTCAGCTCGGGATTGCCGAAATTAATCTCGCCATGGGCAAGAAATTTGAGCAAGTCTCAGGTTTTATACTTCACCTCTAGGAGGTTTTGAGCTTTTGAAACTTTGCATGCCCTCAAATACGTTGTTTTCCTGCTCGTCTAATCATGATCGTTAGTGGGTTGGCTTAATTTAAGTCTCTCTTCACAAGATCCCTGCTTGAACATCCTCGAAGAGTTATCTGCTCGCGTCTTCGTAACTTAGGAAAGTCACCTCGCGAATACAGGTTAGACTTACACTGAGGAGACTTCATGCCATTTTCCCATATTATATATATCGAAGGGAGCACGATTTTGTGTGGAAGAAATAGTTAGCCGTGCTCTCTTTATTTTGTCCTTAAGCTATTAACAACGAATTGCCCTCCTTTTTATTGAAACAAGTCCATCGCTTCCACTTCATTTGTTTCACAGGCTTCACTCTCCTCCACAAGTGTCAAACATGTTATCAAAACTGTTCCATAGTTTCGTTGGTCTGTCCTTTGAATTCAAGGAGCACACAATCACCAGCTGCGGAGTGATACCAATTCTTTTGGCAGCAACATTTGCCATTTCTTGCTATGCATGGTTCATTAAGAAACCAACTAGGAGCACACCTCCACTGCCACCAGGTCCGCGAGCCCTGCCCTTAGTGGGAAACATTCTTTCCGTTGAACCAAATTTGCATCGTTACTTTGCCAAATTGTCCCAAATTTACGGTCCAATCTTCAAATTTTATCTGGGTAGAAAATTGTGCATTGTGATCGGCTCACCTTCACTTGCCAAACACGTCCTCAAAGAGCATGATGTGGTATTTGCCAACCGCGATCCATCTGCAGCTGCATCAGTTTTAACATACGGAGGGAAGTCTATAGGTGCGAGTCCTGAATGGCCCAAGTTGCGTCAAGTTCTTGTTCGTGAAACTATGAGTAACACGAGCCTTAATTCTTCTTCTGCGATTCGTAGACAAGCAGTTTTAAGATCAATGAAGGATGCCAGTGGACGGGTTGGTTCACCTATTAAAGTTGGTGAGCTGATGTTCTTAACTTCACTAGATGTAGCAACAAGAATGTTATGGGGGGCTTCACTGCGCGGAGAGGATTGGGACACTGTCGCGGTTCAATTTAGGGAAGTACTTGAGGAGATGTTTCAAGTGTTGGGTTCGGGAAACATTTCTGATCTTTTTCCTCTTCTTACTCGCTTTGACTTACAGGGACTTGAATCCAAAGCAAAAAAGATTACAGCTCGGTTGGATAAGATTTTCGAGTCATTGTTGAGACCTGGTCAGAGTGGACAGGACAGGAATGAGGGGAAGTCGAGCAAAGATTTTCTGCAAACCTTGTTGGAGCTTCAGCAGCAAGGAGATTATTCCTTATCCATGGACCAAATTAAGGCCTTGTTTATGGTAGTAAATATCTTATCAACTTGCTTTGAACTATTTTAAGCGTTTTCATTTTTTGAATTTGAATTGAATTGTCAACACTCAACAGGATGTTGCTATTGGAAGTACGGATACAACATCAATCACTGTAGAGTGGGCGATGTCAGAGCTGCTGCAGAAACCGGAGGTAATGAGAAAAGCCGGCAACGAACTGGAGCAAGTGGTGGCACGTGACAGTGTTGTGGAAGAATTTCATCTTGCCAAATTGCCTTACTTGGAAGCAATTGTAAAAGAGACATTAAGATTGCATCCACCCGCGCCGCTTCTAACCTCGCGAAGGCCTAGTGCAACTAGCAACTTGTCTGGGTATACAATTCCCCAGGGCTCAACAATTTTCATCAACGCGTGGGCGATACAGAGGAATCCTGAGGTATGGGAAAATCCCCAAGATTTTCAACCTGATAGGTTCTTGGAAGATGTTAAAATAGGTGATTTTCGAGGAAACAATTTCAATTATCTTCCATTTGGTTCCGGGAGGAGGATTTGTCCTGGAATTCTTCTAGCAGAGAAGATTGTCCCTCATGTATTAGCCAACCTATTGCATCTTTTTGAGTGGAGTTTGCCTGAGGGAACAAAGTTTGATCTTTCCGATAAGCTTTTAATGGCACTGAAAAAGTCGGAGCCACTTGTGGTCATCCCAACTCCAAGATCACTCTCTGCTTTAGAGCATTGCAATTAATCACTGTTGTTTTAGATTTCAAACAAGTATTGTGCCATATTCTTGCTTTTGTACTGGAAGAAAGCAACAACTTTGTTTTATAGACCGCTAATAATTTGCTTTCTACCATAAACGACGTTTGTTGTGCTTGTACATGATTTCAAGATTTAATGTACTCTTATGTTATTGTGGCTTTGCCTTTCACCATTCTTCATGAAGCTGTAATTGGGACATCTACGTGTGAGCAGGACAAGCTCATCAAATCTGAAAGATTTGTTTTGTCTGGTAACCTCAAACCAAGAATTTTCTTAAACCAAAATTGCTTTGAGGTGTCTGCTTGGCTATTTTAGGTTTTGATCTTCCTCCCCGCCCCACTTATTTAGTATAAGTCCGTTATATGCTTATGAAGTTTATTCATAGTGTTCAAACCTCTACTTTCCCGCGTTATTAATACTTCATTACTATCACTTCATACTAAATAACGTAAAAGACAGAGATGTAGGATCAATTGACTGGCTCAAAATACAAAGATACAGGGGTCAAAATAATGTAACTTGCATTCATCCAAGAGTTGCTCCAAGTAAGCCAAGTATAATTTGGTTGTCAAATATTCTTGGATTATGGAGAACAATTCTTTGTCGATGTAAGTTAGTTAAAAATGTAACTTAACCACTACTAAGGAATTTTTTGTTTCTTACCATGATGATTAACTTGAAAAAGAGAAAGAAAAAGGTAAAGAAAAAGAAAGGAAATCCCACGTCGGATCATCCAATTATAGAACAACATATGCGAAGATCCAGTATGTTCGAATGGATCATCTCTAAGTCATTTCGGTCAACAGCTGCATTTCCTGCAACTGATATCAACTTTTCCATAGTAATAATTTTATTTAAGAATGTATAATTTTTTTTTGGGTCCGGTTATATTGGAATCGCTATAAAGTAGAGTACTCCTTCATAACTATACGATCAAAATTATAATGAATTTTTTATTATTTATCACTTTGCGTGTATAGTTAAAATTTATACTTCACCTTAGAGCAGCTTCAAAATATTCATAGCCTTTTTTTTTGTGGAATGTGTGTTGCGAAGTGTAATAACAACATTATTAATAACCAGAAAAAGAGGGGAGGAGTTAATACTTATAATATTTTCGAATTTAACGCTTGTTACAAATGAACCAACCGCAGCGAGTCCTGTAAATTTTCCCGTTAAATAAATTCAATTGTCTTTACCAAATTTTGACATCTACAAGTGATTTTAGGGAGTCGTTTTCTACAGATGGTTGAGATTTAAAGGGATTTCTGAAGTGATGTGAACAAGAGACTCTTTTCCCCAAAGTGAAATGCTGCTACGAGTGGAGTTGACTTGCACCTTAGATTGCCAAATTTCTAAGAGAAGTGAATGGAATTGACCAAAAGATTACCTGTACCCGTAATAAAATTTGTTTGTTGTCTGCATTTGTTGATTACGGTTCCTAGATTTGGTGTCTATTTAGCCATTTATTGACACTGAGGTTCAACCAAGCAAATCAAGTTAAAAGATCCAGACAACTTCACCGTTTGGTGCATTCTTAAAGTTGCAAAATACATTAGGATATGCAGATATATTTATAGGACAGCAAACGGGCTTGTAAACAGCCAAGTCTTTGTACTGGGGCTATCATATTTTAAAACCATATGGACAAAACTTTAATACACTGAAGTATTGTGAGTTAAATATAATTACGATTAGCATTCAGGGATATCTGTTTATTTTCCGAAATTCAGAGGGGATAAATGCATTTGAGGGTTAAACATGCTGAGATCAAGCTGTGTTTTCGCCAAACTTCTGAGGCATCCTAAAAGACACAAAAGACAAGCCTCCATCCTCATTATTCCTCCCTCCCCATAAAGGTAGAAAGTGCACATTAATGCAAGGTGAAAACACAATCTGATTGCATATTGATCCGAACTTTTGCTACTTATAACGTTAATCATTTAACACAACAAAACATTAGAATGTTAACAGGTGACTATCTCATGCCACTCATGTTTACATCAGAAGTTGTTCACTCAGTATACAGCAAGAGAATGGACATGGAATAAGAGGGATCACCTGACTCAAATTTGCCATTCCGTGAATTCTATGATGGTTAAAGGCTCACTGATGGCCACTCTCATTCTCCTTCTCCATCTCCTCTGCATCCTCAAAGCGTTGATCATTAATTTGAAGCTGCAGGCAATTTAAATAATGGTATCAATGAGGAAGGCATAGTTAAGGTCTAATATAAATTTCCAGACAAATTCAATTGGCTGCATAGGTCATAGATTATGGGGTGAAAACCGGTGATGAATTGGAATTCAAACAACAAAATAAGACACTAAATCTGAGGTCCAAGAATGAACAACAAGAAAAATGGATGTGTTGAGGCATACCTGAAGCACATTGTTAGCTCGGTCATTATCACCATTTGAATGACGAATTGGGTTTGTTGGATCCTGAAAAAAATGCCACCCAGGATCATCCCCTAACGGACATACCAATTATTAAAGAACAAAACATTTGTAAGAATAACAGGAAGGGACGTAATATTTCAAAAGGGAATGGAATCATGTTTGTCACTCCATACCTGTACCCTCGTTTTCCAGCTGGTCAGCACTACAAACCCAATTGTGCCCTTCTTCTTCCTCTGATGAAGGCATATGAAGATGCAGAAATTAGTATTCGACTAATGAACATACATAATAAATAAATTTGCTACTCCACCATTGTAATATTTATATGAGAGTAAACTCACCTTCTATAGGTTCAGGATTGGCACACTCGCAAAAAATCTGAAACAGATTATCCACTACCACACACCAATGAAGACGATGGTCTATGGTTAATACTCTGCATTAAACAGCAAGCAAGATACATCCAGAAAACATAGAGATAGCAGCATAAAAGACCACAAAAAGAATTCATCTGTCACAGACAAGATTGAAAAATTATGTCCTTTAGCTATTAACAACGAATTGTCCTCCTTTTTATTGAAACAAATCTATTGCTTCCACTTCATTTGTTTGACAGGCTTCACTCTCCTCCGCAAGTGTCAAACATGTTATCAAAACTTATCCATAGTTTCGTTGGTCTGTCCTTTGAATTCAACGAGCACACAATCACCAGCTGCAGAGTGATACCAATTCTTTTGGCAGCAACATTTGCCATTTCTTGCTATGCATGGTTCATTAACAAACCAACTAGAAGCTCACCACCACTGCCACCAGGTCCGCGAGCCCTGCCCTTAGCTGGAAACATTCTTTCTGTTCAACCAAATTTGCATCTTTACTTTGCCAAATTGTCCCAAATTTACGGTCCAGTCTTCAATTTTTATCTGGGTAGAAAATTTTCTGCAAAGATTTTCGAGTCATTATTGAGACCTGGTCAGAGTGGACAGGACAGGAATGAGGGGAAGTCGAGCAAATATTTTCTGCAACCTTGTTGGAGCTTCAGCAGCAAGGAGATTATTCCTTATCCATGGACCAAATTAAGGCCTTGTTTATGGTAAAAATCTTATCAACTTGCTTTGAACTATTTTGAGCGTTATCATTTTTTGAATTTGAATTGAATTGTCAACACTCAACAGGATCTTGTTATTGGAAGTACGGATACAACATCAATCACTGTAGAGTGGGCGATGTCAGAGCTGCTGCAGAAACCGGAGGTTATGAGAAAAGCCTGCAACGAACTGGAGCAAGTACTTGACAGTGTTGTGGAAGAGTTTCATCTTGCCAAATTGCCTTTCTTAGAAGCAAATGTAAAAGAGACATTGCGATTGCATCCAACCGCGCCGCTTCTAACCTCGCGAAGGCCTAGTGCAACAAGCAACTTGTCTGGGTATACAATTCCCAAGGGCTCAACAATTTTCATCAATGCTTGGGCCATACAGAGGAATCCTGAGGTATGGGAAAATCCTCAAGATTTTCAACCTGATAGGTTCTTGAAAGATGTCAAAATAGGTGGTTTTCGAGGAAACAATTTCAATTATCTTCCATTTGGTTCCGGAAGGAGGATTTGTCTTGCAATTCCTCTAGCAGAGAAGATTGTCCCTTATGTACTAGTCAACCTATTGCATCTTTTTGAGTGGAGTTTGCCTGAGGGATGTTATGAAAAATTTTAATATATTCGCAAACACACGAATTTAGAAATAAAATACTGGTAATGAGATCGAACTTATAGAGATTGTTATAAATTGAAAAGTCTAATTTAAATTTAAAATTAATATTAATCCTAACCTAGTTGAGCAAATTGAGTTTTTAAGGGAAATAAAATTAATTAAAATAAGAAAACAATAAAGCAAAGGAAAATTCAATAAGATAAAAATTACTAAGGTTTCAAAATCCATCACTGTTCAACTAGTAATTATCTAATTATTAATTAATCCCCAATTTTAGAGTAACAACTCGAAATCATTATATGTCATCTCATGGATATAACAATTAAGCTCAATTAAAATTAATCTTGTGTAAGTTCTTTTTCCACTTAATAGTATGATATCTAAACATCTCATGTAAACATATTGAATAACAAAGAGTCAAAACTTCATAAGCACTATCTTAGAATAATTTAATGAAAGATACGGAATCAAAGATAATTTTGTATAGACTTCATAGATTCAAGCATAGATTTAATCAACTATTAATCTTAGCGAACAATAATGCATGACAGAATTTGTGAAAATATTTAATAATATCTAATTAATCATGTGAAATAAGAACTATAAATATTAAAGCACGCATATAAGAGATTAATTAAATAAAAAATAATTATTTCATTAAATATGGTTTCATCTTTAAACTCAGTATAAGAAAATTAAGTAAACATACTTGAATTGGAAGCAACAAAATAAACAAAACCAACCATGAAAATTGAACTGTTGCTACCAGTTTTCTTCTCTGCCTTGTGATTGCGTCTTCTTGCTCCTTCTGGCGGCTGCCCTCTCAAAAGCCAAAGTAAGCTTTTGTAGCCTTCAAAATGGGCCACCGACCTTTTAAATTCTAAAGTCAAAAGGCTTGGCCTTTTAATTTGATTTGGTCTTGCACGTGCACTCCAATTAAGCTAAAGCCACCTATGTTATGGTTAATTTCTTCTTCACGTGGTTGGATTAATTAATTTACTAGCTTCGGTTTCCTCGGTTTCACTTCCGCATGCATGTATGTCTAATTGCTTTCAAAATTAATTCATCTTTAATGCTTCCTAAATTGAACTTTTTCATGTTCTTTTTATTCATAATCTCCAATTAATTTCCTATTCAATAAAACAATTCAATTAATTAAAAATAAAAAATAAAAATAATTAATAATTATATAATTAAGAGTAAAATATGTATATATTGTTCGGTCATCAAGGGAACAAAGTTTTATCTTTTCGATAAGCTTTTAATTAGGAGTGGGCAAAATCGGGTTCGGGTCAATCCGATCGGGTTTCGGATTGTTTGGGTTAGACAAGAATCAATCCTAACATAACCCGAATTATTGACCCCACCCGTTCGGGTTGGATTTAAAACGAATAGGATTGAGTTCGGGTCAATTTGGGTCGGGTCAATTCAGGTCAAATTCGGTTAATGCAATTTTGAGCTATTTTTTCCTATTATTGTAGTTTTTATGAAAGTTTTAAGACATTTTTCTTAATTGTAGTCATTTTTACTAATTTTCAACTGAAAAAAAGAAAAGAAAATGTTATTAAATCAAATGAATAAAGTTAAAATGCTATAATAGAATTATTTGCCTATTGGCTTGGAGGGTAGAATTAGGAGTTTAGGACTATTATTTGCTCAACCAACAAAATTCAAAGTTCCAAACTTAATAAAAGTTAAAATTAATAAATGTCTTAAATATTTGGCTTGATTTGGTCAGACTCATCAAAACAGGAATTAAGCATGTTTTTTTTTTGGGCTGAAAACTGCAGAAAGCATGAAATAAAATACCAAAAAAAAAAAACAATCGCTCTCCCTCTATCAGAATTTGTATGTTTAAGCTTAATGAGATCTAATTAAACTAAAATAAAGAAAATAGCTTGAACTATTTGGAAGAACCAATAAATTTACTTATAAAGAACAAAAATAAGGTGACTACTTGAAATTAGGTTTGATTTGCTTTGGAAAAATTGAATATTAATAGATCAGGTGAACTTTTTCGAAGTAAGAAGAAAAAAAAATGAAGCAAAAACGGAAAAAGAAGAAAACAAAAATGGAAATGAAAGTGTGAATAGGCGAAAACAAATGGAAAAAAGAAAAAAAAAGATATTCCGACGATATGTGCTGTGTGCATTAGCTTAGGTTTTTTTTTTTTGGGAACCCGATCGGGTATTCGGATCGGGTCGGATTTGACCCAAACCGAACACAATCCGATCGGATTTGTAAATTTCAATCTGATCGGATTTTAATCCCGACCCGATCCGACCCAACCCGAAATTTATCGGGTCGAATCGGATCGGGTAAAATACCCACCCCTACTTTTAATGGCACTAAAAAAGTCAAAGTCACTTGTGGTCATCCCAACTCCAAGGTCACTCTATGCTTTAAAGCATTGCAATTAATTAATGCTGTTTTAAATTTCAAATTAAATAGATAATGGCTCCTGCTTTTGTACTGGAATCCAGCAATAATTTGTTTTATAGACTATTAATAAACTGCTCTCTCTATAAACTTCATTTGTTGTACATGATTTCAAGATTGAATTTACTTAATGTCAATGTGGCCTTTGCCTTTGCCTTGTTTCACCATTCTTCATGAAGCCTTAGGGGGGATATCAATCTGCGCATGCTCATCAAATTTAAGAGATTGGTTTTGCCTGGTAATTTTTGTTAGAAAATTGATAGGTGAACCAGACGCACAATTAAAGTGAATTGAGAAATATTAAAACACCAAAATCACATAGGGATATTTAAATTTATGTTGTTTGACTTTTAACCTACATCTATGGGTGAAGGCAGAAAGATAAAACTTTATTAATGAAATGGAAATTACAAGATAGTTATGTCAATCGAGAACAAAAATGGAAATAGTTATTATAAAATGGGACAAAACTATAATGCAATTATAGTACCATACTACAGTTGCACCCAGTCATTGGATTTAGCCACAGTTATCACCATAACTGGATCTAATGACTGAAAACAACTGTGGTATGGTACCACAATTGCACTATAACCGGACCCCATAAAATGATACGAAACAAGTCCTAAACGTCTTTTTTTTTAATTTAAATTTGTTAGTTTTGACAATTATGTGATCAAATTGAATCAAATTAATTTTAGAAAGATAAAATAATTTTAATTCTAAAAAATATGTACAGAGTTCAAATCTTAATTTACTTATGCTCTTATTGAATGAATAGAATTGTAGCTAATGAAATCACAAACTGAAATTATTGGTCATAATTTTCGATAAAATTGATGATTACGAAATCCTGAGGTTTTGAAAAAGTAAGTAAGGAAAAGGACGTAGAGTGCATTACAAATTTACAAACTCTTATATATATATTCATTAGTTGTATTATTTTTAATATATCCTCCTCATTATGAGAAATCTGAGAGTAGATTATTATATTATTATATTCCGTGTCCAATATCACATATTTATTTTGTTCTTTAGCTTTATTGCAATATCACGATCACTTCCACTTTATGATATTTTTCAACAAGAATTTTTAATAATTTTACTTTTTATTTAGGTTGCAGTTATTTGAACCTACCGATTTATTTTATGTACCCTCTTTTTAATTAATCTTTTATTATTAATATATTCTTTTGATGAAATTTCCTAATAACCATTTTCTCTTTCTCTAACTTATTTTATCTTTCTCCTGCACCTTTAGTTTCTACAAATTTTTACATTTCTTTTTACTGATAGATTGCAAGTAATTTTGATAGATGAGACAAACAACTCAAAATTCAAATAGATATTGTTACAATCTATCAAGAATAAAGGGGAACAAAACCCACTATCTATATGCAATCTTCACACACCATAAAGAATAAATAATTTTTTGACTAAATTTTCAAAAAGAAAAACTAACACCTCTTAATTTACAGTTAAAGGTAATAATATAAATTAACAAATATTTCCATTTTAATTTCTATCTAAAGTTAAGAGAGTGTTGTTTAGAGGCAACCATAGTAGAGAGAGGGTTTTGTTACAGCGAGATTGAAGAAGGAAGAAATTAGTGAGGGTAACTTTGAAATTTTAAAAAATTAAAATTTAATAACAAATATGTATTCTTTTAGATGGGTTCAAATAGTCCCACCATTTTATTTAGTTTTGGAACCTCCTCAAGCCATACCCGAGATTCCCAACTAGACAAGGCCATTTTCGCTAAACCATGAGCCACGAAGTTGCAGGATCTCGGAGTATAAACCACCTTATACTGATTCTTCTGGTCTAACAAAGCTCTAATTTCACAGATTATCCAATCCAACTCTCCTCTACTAGAAATACCTGAGAATAAAATTTGCAACATTCTTTGAATCAGACTCTATAATTAGAGGAGCCAAAACAACATTTGCAGTCATCTTCAAACCCTCTAATATAGCTAGAGCTTCAGCAATTTTTGGATCTCCTAAGCAAGGCTTCTTTGATATTGTCGCAGCCATTACAGCTCCTTCAGAATTCCTGATAATACATCCTAGGCTAGCAAAACCTCTTTCCTTTTCCACAGCTACATCAATATTAAGCTTATACCAAAGGAGAATCTAGAGGGTGCCAAATATCAGGTTGAGGAGGAACATTTTGGCATGCGATATATTGACCAAGTAGCCCAGCTTTGGTAGATTCCAGCAAAATTTCAGCCCTATTTAAAACTTGGTGGCAATCGTCTCTTGAACTTAGGGATGGCAATGGGGAGGGGAGGGGAGGGGACCAATCTCTCCATACTCATCCCCGATATTTTGTATATGTCCCCGTCTCCTCCCCGTCCCCGTCAGAATTGCTTGAGAGAATCTCCATCCCCTCCCTGAATAATAACAGGGGATCCCCGAGAGTCCCCGGTCCCCGAATAATTAATAGTCTAATACATTTTTTATTTTAAATTTTAAATTAATCATATTAAAATAAAAAATTCAGATAAAAATAAAGTTAAAAATATATCTTATATTAATATTGATCCATTTCAAAGTCACATTCAAAGTATAAATTATTAAAATAATTATATTTATCAATGACTCAATCTTCATAATCCTACAATAAAATGACTTTAATTAGTTAATTAAGTTTAAAAGTTTAATAATATAAATATTTTGATATTTATTATTTTTAACAATATTTATAATTTTATAATTTATTTATTAGTAATTTTAAAAATAAAAATTAAAATTAAAATGGGAAAATGGGTAGGGGATGGGGATTCCACCTCATCCCCATCCCCTCCCCGAATAAAAAATTGGATAAAAAATTTTCCCTGTCCCCTCCCTGAATAAAAAATTGGGTATAAAATTATCCTCGTACCCTCCCCGAATTGGGAAAATCCCCAAGGGTACCCGTCCCCGTGGGGATTTTTGCCATCCCTACTTGAACTACCATATAAAGCCTTATTTCGTGCTTTCCAAATTGACTAAGCCATTCCCACAAACAAAACAAACTCTTCATTTGATAAAATTTCAGCCTTTTTTTTTTACCAAACAAGAGAATGACATATTAGCTGACCTGGCAAGCCAAGAAAAACAAGGCTTGAGCTTCCAAACTTTCCTCCCATATTTACAAGCAACAAGACTATGATAGGCATCCTCTACGCAGGCATGACATCTTGGACAAAATTCATTATTCAAGATTTTTCTTTTTGCCAAATTATATTGTGTGGGGAGAATGTTTTTTAAAGCTCTCCAAAAAAGGATTTTTATTTTAGGAAGAACTAGGAGGTGCCATATAAATTTCTGCCAACTAGCATGACTCGTCGAACTAGAAGGAAAGTCGAGGAATCTCAATCTCAATGCAACTTAGTACCCACTCTTACCGAATAAACACCATTTCTGTTAAAAGTGTCAAGTAAATTATCTCTCGTAAGCACATTAGGTAGTGGAATCTTGAGGATTTTAGTATAATCAGCTAAGAGAAAATGTTGTCGAATGAGCTCAACATTCCATCCTTTTGTGCTTAACAATTTGGCTATAATGGTGTCTGTAGATAGAGTGTGAGGAGAGAAAGGTCTGATTGTATAAGGTCGAGGGATCTAGTTGTGATAATATACAAGAATATCTTTCCCATCACCTACTCTCCATTTCGAACCACTCTTAATTATCTTCCTGCCCTAAAACAAACTCTTCCAAATGTAAGACGAATTGCTTCTCTGCTTACTCTCGAGAAACCCCGAGTTAGGAAAATATTTGGCTTTTAAAACTTGAGCCACCAAAGAAAATGGTTGAAGAAGGATCCGCCGGTATTGTTTGGCCAAAAGAGCATGGTTAAAGGCAATCAGATCTCGAAAACCTATGCTGTCTTCACTTTTTGGTTGGCAAAGAAACCTCCATGGAAGCCAATGAATACCCTTCGATGAGGAAGAATGACTCCACCAATAATTAGTCACCATATTGTCACGGGATGAGTGTTTTACGCAGCAAACTCGTGCGGCACTTAGAAAACTTTATCGAATGTTGCTAAGTAAGCCTTGAGCTTCTCGACTAGTTAAACCTAAAGGTTTTCGAAGAGCTAGAGAGAAGAGAGTAATATAGTCGAATAAGAGAAATTGTATTACTCAAAGAGTGTTTACAAGAGAGCTTACAAGAATGATTGAGTTGCTTGCTCTAAGCTTGTTGTACAAATGCTAAATGTCATGCCCTATTTATAGAGGAGGCTTACCAAGATCTAGAAATTCTAGAGAATTCTACCACATGCCTAGAATTCTAGATATTTACATGTGCTGGAAATTAGTGGAGTATTCTAGAGTATTTACAAGCTCAATGTGCTAGAGTTGCCTAGAACTTTCCGGAATTGGGCCAAGCTAGCACTCTTGGCCTTGTCTTGGCTCTCTAGCCCAAAATGGTCGGCAATTGGGCTAGCAACTTGGGTGGTCCGCAACATCCTCCCCCACCTAAGCTCGCAGCATCCTCGTCGCGCTCTCATGCTTGAAGTACTGGATGTGCTCAGTGAATTGCCACAAATCATCTTCACATTCCTAAGTGGCTTCGCTCTTGGTGAGGTTTTTCCACTTCACCAAGTACTCATTGTATGGTGGCACGCCTCTCCTCTGACTCACGCGATCCGTAATGATGTACTCCACATCTTTATCGAACGTGGTGACAACAATAGTTGGTGCGCTCCTCGATTCTCTGCGACTTGGGTCTTCCACATCTCCGTGGTATGGCTTGAGAAGGCTCACATGGAAGACCAGATGGATCTTGAGTCTTGGCAGAAGTTGGAGTTGATACGAGAAGTTGCCCACACGTCGTACAATTCAGAAGGGTCCCTCGTAGCTCCTCACTAACCCCGTGTGGACTTTTTGCAACGTCTTGAATTATTGGGGTAGGAGCTTGATCATGACTTGATCACATTCCTTGTACTCAACATGGCGTCTCCTTGTATCTGCTTACTTTTTCATCTTCCTCACGGCTTTATCGAGGTAGGCTCGTATGATGTCCGCTTCCTTGTGCCATTCGTAGGCGAGCTTATGTGCCGCGGGGTTTTTTCCTTCGTAAGTTGAGGCTATGGCGTTGGGAGTCATAGGCTGGAATCCCATGATGATCTCGAATGGACTCTTGCCCGTAGCCTCACTTCGTTGTAAATTATAAGAAAATTGGGCGATGTCGAGTAGCTTCACCCAATCCCGCTGATGAGCGCTCACATAATGCCTCAAATACATCTCGAGAAGACCATTAATGCGCTCGGTCTGCCCATCCGTTTGGGGGTGAAAACTTGTCGAGAACTTGAGATCGGTCCCCAACATCTTAAAGAGCTCCGTCCAAAAACGTTCAGTGAACCGAGGGTCTCGGTTGCTCACAATTCTCTTCGGAACTCCCCAAAGCTTCACAATATGCTTGACAATAGGCGGGCTGCCTCGTCTGATTTGTAATCGGCTGGTGTGGCGATGAAAGTGGCGTATTTGCTGTAACGGTCGACAACGACCATGATGCTATCGTAGCCTTCAGATTTAGGTAGCGATGTGATGAATTCCATGGAGACACTTTCCCATGGCCTTGTTGCGAGTGGTAGCGGCTCCAATAATCCCGCTGAAAGTTGATGATCTACCTTATCTTGTTGGCACACAAGACTAGTTTGCACATATGCCTCGATGTTGTCCCTCATATGCAGCCAAAAGTATGAGGCATGGACTAGTGCGATGGTGCGCTCAATTCATGGGTGTCCAGCCCACTTGAAGTCGTGGCACTCATTTATGACTTTTTTTTCGCAAATTTCACCACCTTGGCACGAATAGCCGATCTCCTTTGGTGAGGATGATGCCTTCTGATAACTCTAGAAAATGAGAGTTATTACATCAATTCTAGACTTAAATCAAGATCATTTAGAGAGCAAATAAGGTGTTTTTATTACATTTTGGTTACTTTTTGCATAAACATTCATATTAGTTAGGTTTTAATAAGTTTTGTGTAAATCAAGTTATTTGTGATAAAACCATATGCATAATTGTAGGTTTTAAATTCATAAGGGGATGCTGAGACATTAGATGATCAAGAGGAGGAAAGAAAATGGCCACAAAAGAAGACAAGCACAATCGGGAATAATACAGTGCTGCTGTGGATGCTAAAGCAACCAGTGCTGCAGTTATCAGAGAGCAATGCGGGAGAAAGTTTAAAGCGTAGGTCAGCCATAGAATTGCGATATGCATGTTTCCTAATTTAAACGTATGCACGTGGATGGACTTTAGGTCTTTTACCCTAATTTGCAATATAAAAGGAGGCGTGCACCACATAAAAAGGCGGCAAGGAATTATCATAAAAAATAATTACAAAGGCAAGAAGAAGTAGATCAAGATTGAGGGGTGCTATTCGGGAAAAAAAAAAGAACCATGCAAAATTATTTGTCTTTCATCGTGCTCAACTTATATCTTCTCTTATTCCTTGAATTGTTTGGATGTATTCCGAGATCAATATATTTGTGTTTATTTTTCTCATCCATATTATGAACTAAATTTACTTGTGGTTGAGTGACAAATAATCCAATGGGTTCTTGACTGTTCTTTTATGTTGTTATGGTAATGCTGTAGTATTATACTCTAGTAGTTTTTATTAATACAACTGTTATTTCGGTTGACCACCCATTTAATAGTTTCAGTTAAGATAGAGCAGCTAAAGGGCATGTCTTAGCGGACATTATTAGAGTATTACTTGTTCTTAAGTCGAGTTTTTTAGATTAGGTTACCTTGAATCCCATAAGGGCAATACTTGAAGTTAAGATTTGTGATACTCTAGACATAGGTGTTCACTTTGTAGGGTGGAGAGATTAAAGGTTATAATGTCGTACCATAAATATATGAGCAACTGGCCATTGTTAATAGATTTAAAGGTATGAGATTTCCAACATGCGATAGCTGTGGATGCAAATTTATTCTACCCATTGCTGCAGCACTTATTGTAACAACTGGTGCTAATTTAGTAAACAACAGTCACCCCATTAGGGGTTACGATAGAATTATTTGACAATTGAATCTTTGACACATTTAACTTAGTTTATTTCATTACAATATTGTTTTATTTCCATCTCTCATAATTATTAGTTACGATAGAATTATTTGACAATTGTTTGTTTCGGTCTTTAGTTGATTTGCACTATTGTGATTGTTTTAGCATTTTAAGTAATATCAATCCCTGTGGAGACGATCTTGAATACTCATCACTTTATTACTTGTTGTGTATACTTACACATTGGCGTTGATAATAATTGATTATAGAAATCAATCAACACCTTAATCTTGCCAAAATCACATTGTCTTTCCCCCGAGCACCTTCTCCAGTAAGTCCTTTGCTAGCGGATCTTGTTGGAGGCCTTCCTTAATGCGTGAGACAAGGCCAGGCTTCGGTTGGCTCATGCTAAGTGTTGCCAATTCGGCCTTGCGACTTAGAGCGTCCGCAACAACATTGGCTTTACCCGGTTTGTACTCGAGCCGATAGTCGAATTCCGCAAAGAGGTCTTGCCACCATGCTTGCTTGGAGCTCAACTTCTTTTGAGTTTGAAAGTAGCTCGTCGCTACATTGTTCGTCATGATCGTGAAGTGTGAGCCAAGTAAGTAATGTCGCCACACCCGCAAGTACTGTATGATTACGGTCATCTCCTTCTCTTGCACCGTGTAGCGGCATTCCGTATCGTTTAGCTTTTGACTCTCTAACGCTATTGGGTGGTCTTCTTGCATGAGGACTCCACCAATGGCGAAATTTGAGGCATCTGTTTGAACTTCGAAGGGTTTTGTGTGGTCCGGAAGAGCTAGGATGAGTTCCTCCAAAATTGCTCTTTTCAACTCCTCGAATGCCCGTTGGCACTCTTTAGACCAATGCCACATTATGTTTTTCTTGAGCAAATCCGTCAAGAGTGTTTAAGGCGACGTAGGCGCACTCGCGCTTCCTTCTTCGCGTTGCTTGGGGTGAACTGCTTTCGGAGTTCTTGCTTGAAGTCGACCCAAGTATCGATGGTACAAATGCCCTTGCCCATCTCCTCATGCTAGTGACGCCACCATAGTTGTGCAACACCTCGAAGATAGGTGGGTGTTGTGCCCACTTTCGATGTCTCGGCTCAAACACCCATTGCATCGAAATATTAATCAAGCCCAAAGAGGAAATTGTCCACGATTGTGGCATTGTGTATGCCATCGTAGGTATCAAGCTTTGGCACGTCAATGCGCCACGCATCACTCGTGCTTGCGGAAGCTGGACTAGTGGAGAATGTGCGTTTATGCCATGCCCAATCCGAGCAGACGTCATCCACTTTCGTACGGACAGCGCGTAGTTCATCCTTAACAAAGCTATGAAGTTTGAGCAACTCATCATGAAAAGAACAAAACCCACCTAGGAGAGTGTTCGCTTGCTCTTGGATGAGGGCTTTTGTTGCCACTGTGAACTCGGCGTATTCTCCCTCGAGACTGTCCACTCTTTCCTCTAATCCCTCGAGGCTGTCTTGAGCGGCGAATAATGCGATTTCGAGAGTGGTCACACGAGGCTCCAACGCATCCACGGATGGGGCCTTGGACTTGCAGTGAGTCTTGCCTTGGGCACGCTCTCCCTCTTGGTCGTGGCTTGGTTCCAATGGAACATCCACACCAACAACACCCTCTTGTGCTGGATTTGAAGGGTCAGCCATTGCTTGTGAGCTAACTTGCGTGGGGGCAAACCTTAGCTCTGATACCACTTGTCACGGGATGAGTGTTTTGCGCAGCAAACTTGTGCGGCACTTAGACAACTTTACTGAATATTGCTAAGTAAGCCTTAAGCTTCTCAATTAGTTAAACCTAAAAGTTTTCAAATAGCTAGAGAAAAGAGAGCAATGGAGTCGAATAAGAGAAATTGTATTACTCAAAGAGTGCTTACAATAGAGCTTACAATAGAGCTTACAAGAATGCTTGAGTTGTTTGCTCTAAGCTTGTTGTACAAATGCTAAATGCCATGCCCTATTTATAGGGGAGGCGTGGCAAGCTCTAAAAATTCTAGAGAATTCTACCACATACTTAGAATTCTAGATATTTACATGTGCTAGAAATAGGTGGAGTATTCTATAGTATTTACAAGCTCAATGTGCTAGAGTTGCCTAGAACTTTTCGGAATTGGGCTAAGCTAGCACTTTTGGCATTGTCTTGGCTCTCTAGACCAAAATGGTGAGCAATTGGGCTAGCAACTTGGGCGGTCCGCAACAATATGTTACAAGTCAGAACAAAATTCAAAAGGCAGTAAAAAACACTCATAGAATATGTGGGGATTGCCTGTGCCACAGCTTTTAACAAGATTTCTTTTCCACTACAAGAAAATAACTTCAATTTCCAACCTAAAATTTTAAATCTAATCCTTTCCTTCAACTTTGAAAATGGCTGAGACTTTTTTCTACCAATCATTGAGGGAAGCCCAAGGTACATATCATGGCAGGAGACAACAATCAAATTAAAATAATTTAAATCAAATTGACAGTGGCTGATGAAGCATTAGGGCTAATTAAAACTAGAAGATTTGCCAAAATTAATCACCTGACCTGATGCCGCAGAATATTTGTCGAGGAGGCTCTTCAAGTGTGCACACTCTGCAGTAGCTGCACGGGCAAAAATTAAGCTATCATCAGTAAAAGTATATGCGAGATTGACAAACCTGCTCGGCCAAATTGAATACCGTGAATTAAATTGCTAGCCTCTGCATATTGGAGCATGGTTAAGAGGGCCTCTGTGAATAAAATTAAAAGATATAGAGACAAAGGAAAACATTGCTTTAGCCATCTTTGAAGAATTATATGGCCTGTAACTTCCCCATTAACCAGGAGAGAAAATAAGGAGGATGAGACACATCTGTAAATAATTTGTACTCACTGTGAGGGGAAGCCCAGTTTTAACATGTCTGCCTTGAGAAAACCCCATTCAATTCTGTCATAGGCTTTACTAACATCCAATTTTAAGGCTACTGAATATTGTTTCGCTCGCCTCTGGTTCCGAATTTTGTGCAGGCATTCATAACCAATAATAATGTTATCTGTAATGAGCCTGCCAGGGACAAAGGCGCATTAGTTTGGGGAGATAATCTCTTACAAAATAGGCTTTAACCAATTTGCTAAAACCTTAGTAATAATTTTGTAAATGACATTGCACAGACTTATTGGTCGAAAATCGCCCACTTTACGTGGAACTTTAATCTTGGAAATTAATACAACATGGGCATGATTAATCTTGCGCAAATCTCCACCTTCATAGAGAAAGCTCATGCATGCATCAGCCACTAAATTACCAATGAAACTCTAGTATGAGTGAAAAAATGAAACGGGAAAACCATCAAGGCCTAGAGCTTTATTCGGATTCATCTGAAACAAAACATCCCGAACCTCTTCCTTTGTGAACACTTGAGTAAGCATTTCATTCATCTCATTCATAACTTTCGGCTGTAAAAAAAACAAGAGCATCCTTTACACTATCTGGTCTTGGAATGAAAGATTGAAAAATACTAGAAGTAATTTATAAATTCTACCTCAACTTCTTCAGGCTCCTTTTTCCATATATTATATCCATCTAGGATGACTTCAATCAGATTTCGTTGTCTTCTTGAATTTGCTTTCGTATATTGTATTCTTGTCTTTCGCCTGTAGCCAAGAGATTCTAGACCTCTGATACCAATATAGCTCATCATTCCTTCATTAAGTCCTCAATCTGCCTTTCCATGTTTTGGATATCAGTTAATCACTGGATGTATGTGCGGCCACTTTTGATGGCCATAAGTTGATAATTGAATCTTTTTAGCAATTTTTGTTGTTTCCAAAACGCTGAGAGCTCCACTTCTGCCAAGTCGATCTAATTATTTCTATTCTATTGAGGAAGTTGTCGAGCGGGTTAAGGATATCAGCGACATGCTTATTACACCATACTCCACTTATTAAATGCTTGTTGTGATCAAAGCATCTCCAATAATTCTCATAGTGGAACCGTCTACCCCACTTAGCTCGTTTTTCTCTTAAATTCATTTTCTTTTTAAAAATGTCAATCATGATTGAAAGGTGATCTAACTCGAATGCTTGAATATTAGACACCACAGCCCCCCTAAAGATGTCATTCCAGTCTCTAGAACATAAAAACCAATCGAGCTGCTCTTCAATTAACACATCCACATCCCCATATCTTTTATTTGACCAGGTGAATGGATAACCTTGGCATCCAAGGTCACACAAGTCACAATCTTGTAAGGCATCATTGAAATCACACAGGAAATTTATATTTTTTGGGATACCTCCTCTTTTCTCATCCGCCTTCAAAATCTCATTAAAATCGCCTCCACATAGCCAAGGGGCTATTGAAAGCCTGGATAAACTTTGGAATAAGCTCTAGGAATTTTTTTTTTTTTTTTGCATTGTTCAGAGTGGCCATAAAATCCTATAAATCGTTGAGTGAGGTTATCATTGGGCAAAATCAACATATCAATATGGTGCAGATTATAAGACAATATATTGATATTAATACCAGAATTCCAGAGTAAAGCTAAGACCCCACTATAACCCAAACAACCCACTGAAAGCCAAAAATCATAATTTAACTTAACTCGAATGATTTCCATTTGATAGGAGTTTCATTTGGTTTCACTTAAGAAACAAAATTTGGTTTATACTAATGGAGAACTTGTTGTAAATCATGGAATGTTCAAGGGTTCCCCAAGCCTCGAACATCTCAACATAAGGCCCTCATTGTGTTAAGCGTGGCTGGAATCCAGCCACCACCGTGGAAACATAAGAGGAATCATCTTCTGTACTTTTAACCCTTTTTTTTTCCTGGGCCATCTATCGCCATCTCCTCGCTATGTCTTTTCAGATATTCCTGGCCAACGGAAAAAGAAGTTGTTGAGTTCGTGGAGCATGCTTGCTTCCGGGCTAGTAATTTCCACCTTCTGTGTGCGTGGCAACTAGCACTCCCGGATTTGGATTGAGAATTATCGATGATTTGGGTCGAGACCAAACAAGGCTGGGGCACAACATACGGCTTATCTTGTTGGACGTGTGGCGAATGGGCTAGACTAAACTTTGAGATTTCAACTGGGCAACCATTCCTTTTGGCTAGATTTTCTGTAATTCTTGGCTAGGAGATTATCTTTGAGCTCGCTAAGGAATTGGAATTGTTGAGTGCCTCCGTCTTGTCCCTCGCCTTCTTGCTTTCGTTTGTACCTATCTGCACGTGGGCCAACTCACCATGATCGCTCACTTGTTCCCACTCACGTGGTTTTGGAACTTTCCCCTTCTGGTGCGTCTCCCCTACTTATTCTTTATGGCCATCGTGGTGGCTTTTAACCAGGCGCCATAGCCAAAATTTTCTTCTTTTGCATTATGGGGCATAATCTCACAATCCTTGTAAGCATGACCAATCATGCCGAATAATAACAGAATTTTGGTAGACGTTCATAAAGCAAAGGTAGCATGATGGCATCTTCCTCCTCTACAAAAAGCTTCCTAACAAGTACCCTCTGTAAGGGTTGACTAATGTTAATCTGTACCCGTACACGGATAAATCTGCCAAAACACTCCCATGTTTGCCCTTAATCTACCTCTTCCACTTCACCAATTAATTTTCCCAAAGCCAGTCATGTTTCTTTATTCATACAAACGATGGGCTGCTATGAATTTGGACCCAAAACGGAGTCTTTGTGAAATGAATTTTAGAAATATCTCCCGCCCCCTGCGGCTCTACCAGCGCGATTAGAGAGTTATTAAAATACCACGGGCCGGCTCTGAGAATCCTTTTCTTGTCAATATTTGAATGAAAATGGAAAATGAAACGATTGTCCCCCAAACTCTAAACAGTAACCCCTTTTATAGTGTTCCACATCTTTTAAATTGCCAAGCGAAAACCTTCTCTATTGATGGCTTTTGCAGAAAAGACCTTACCCACAAGTGAGTTGGGTAACACTTGCTTCTCACTAGTAATAACAGCCTTACCCAATGTGGTTATATCAATGCTCATCTTCCCCTTTCAGCAAAAGCGACTGGCACCGCCTGACTAAATCTTTTTTTTTTAATATTGTTATATATGATTGTTACTGATATTACATCAAGTATTACAATTAATATTAACAAACAGATTCTACAACTACAATTGAGACATTTTTCATGGCATGTACTCCTTTGAAGCACTGCCCAGATTCTTTAAACCCTCTTAAAGATTTGAGGGTTGTCCACTCAACTCACTCTTCGTGAGGGATAGACTGGCTCCACTCAATTATTTGATAATTGAGAGAGAATTGTAAATAACTCTCATAAATACTTTTATATTCACAATCCTTGTAAGCATGACCAATCATGCCGAATAATAACAGAATTTTGGTAGACGTTCATAAAGCAAAGGTAGCATGATGGCATCTTCCTCCTCTACAAAAAGCTTCCTAACAAGTACCCTCTGTAAGGGTTGACTAATGTTAATCTGTACCCGTACACGGATAAATCTGCCAAAACACTCCCATGTTTGCCCTTAATCTACCTCTTCCACTTCACCAATTAATTTTCCCAAAGCCAGTCATGTTTCTTTATTCATACAAACGATGGGCTGCTATGAATTTGGACCCAAAACGGAGTCTTTGTGAAATGAATTTTAGAAATATCTCCCGCCCCCTGCGGCTCTACCAGCGCGATTAGAGAGTTATTAAAATACCACGGGCCGGCTCTGAGAATCCTTTTCTTGTCAATATTTGAATGAAAATGGAAAATGAAACGATTGTCCCCCAAACTCTAAACAGTAACCCCTTTTATAGTGTTCCACATCTTTTAAATTGCCAAGCGAAAACCTTCTCTATTGATGGCTTTTGCAGAAAAGACCTTACCCACAAGTGAGTTGGGTAACACTTGCTTCTCACTAGTAATAACAGCCTTACCCAATGTGGTTATATCAATGCTCATCTTCCCCTTTCAGCAAAAGCGACTGGCACCGCCTGACTAAATCTTTTTTTTTTAATATTGTTATATATGATTGTTACTGATATTACATCAAGTATTACAATTAATATTAACAAACAGATTCTACAACTACAATTGAGACATTTTTCATGGCATGTACTCCTTTGAAGCACTGCCCAGATTCTTTAAACCCTCTTAAAGATTTGAGGGTTGTCCACTCAACTCACTCTTCGTGAGGGATAGACTGGCTCCACTCAATTATTTGATAATTGAGAGAGGATTGTAAATAACTCTCATAAATACTTTTATGAAGGCTCGAACCCTTGCACTCAACATTGTAAGTGTAAGGATTCTCTCACTGTACCAAAAGCCAATTGGTGCCTGACTAAATCTCCTGACTCTATGAGTTAAAACTGAAAGGCGCTAGATAGTCGGTGGAGAGAAATATTCGCAAGGAGTGGATGTGAAGAAAATTCTATCATGTGCTGAGAGACTAACGAAACACAATTCCAACTATATGGGACAAGCCTTACGCAACAAGGCGTTCACTGGAGCGAACTCTATTTTATTTAGTTTTTTAAAGATTTATTTACACTTGCAATTTCTTAGGTTCTGTGGCTAAGATTTGTTTCTCGATTTTTTTTAGTTTAAGATTTAGATCTCTTATTAATATTAATGGATTTGATAGAGTAAAAGTTCATTTAATCCCTATATTATAAGGTTATAGCCATTTAATCTCTATATTTTTAAAAATAACTCAAAACATCCCTAACCTGCCATTATTTTTTATTACTTTTGGCTTGCTTTTAGAATAATATTCTCTAACAATTATGTTTTATTTTTATTTTTTGGGCGTTAATAAAAAGATTAGATTACCAATTTCATCTCAAAAAATAAAAATAAAAATAAAAATAATATACATTAATTGGTAATTTTTTTTTTATTAATATCCCAAAAGAAAGAAACATTATTGAAATAGGGTTTTATTGTAAAAACAAACTAAAACAAACAAAAAATAATGGCACAAAAGTCAATAATTTAGTATGGATGTTTCGAGATATTTTAAAAATAAAAATAAAGAATTGAATGGTTGTTAACCTCATAATATAGAAGCTAAATAAGCTTTTACTCTCAAACTTTCCATACTAGCATTAACCTTCTTCTTTTTTCTTTTTTTTTCGTAGAGACAACTTTCTTTTATTTATTTAGAAATTTTAATTACCCTATGCTCCCAACTCTTATTCGTCCATTAAAATTTCCATTTTCTACACGCTTAATTTTAATTCTCATCTATAAATCCTTTTATTGGTATCAATAAAGTTGAATGACTAAAATTTCATTTTGTTTTTTAATTGTCATAAACAATTATAAGAGGGTCTCGAAAAAAAAAGTACCGGGCTTTGTAATAATAGTACCGTAGTAGTAGAAGAAGACGAAGGAAGAAGAAGAATGGTTTTAGTTCGTACGAAATTTAAAAGAAAAAAAAATCATAGCGGCACAATTGGGTTTTATTATCTTACATAATAGATTTACTTACATAAAGCAGATATCATTCGTCAAATTAATTAAACTAATGAAATCGGACGGATGGAAATTAATTGCAAAACAAAAGATAATAAGAGGGCAATCGTGAAGAGGGAATGCGAGTTTGGGTGATTAACATGAATCACGGAAGAAAAAAAAAGGTCAAATTTTTAAGATACTACACAAGCCCGGCAATTAAGATGCCGACATAACCATTAACAAATTTCCATCCCTTTCAGTATCCATTCTCATTAATTAAATTAACTTAAAAAATAAGGACTTACTTTTTTCCATCCATCACGGCTATCAATGAAGCATTAGCCACAACCACGGTGCCATGGTGAAGCACTCTCTATCAGCTAGCAGTTTGGTGAGCAAGCAATGAAAGGCAAAGAGGAAACAATGAATGAAGGATATCTGAACAAAAAGAGAAGGGACAACCGGAGCGTCGAACAGGTTAAACTGAGGATTAAAATAAAATGGTCCTTTTTTTTCTCTCTCTAGAAAAATACAGTATTTTTAGTATCACCGAAATTTGTTGAACGAAAACTTTCATGTCCTTTTAGGTTGTATCAAAATTGTTAAAAGGGATTAAACCGAATTGATTAGTCTTGTAACTGGTCTTTAACCGGTCAAATCAGTTATACCTACTGTTAATTTGCAGGATCGGATTACGGTGTAACTGTGGTACGGTGTCATAGTTGCATCTAACTGTTGGATACAGTTAAATTAGTGGGATCCACTGACATCCAACGGCTAGATACAAATATGACACAGTACCACAGTTGCACCTAAAGTTTGCATGTCAATTCTTGAGATGTACAATAACGTAGAGTGACAAGACCCCGCACAATTCTACAAAAGAAACATGTGATTATGTAAAATAAAAAAAGTCATCTTTAGCCTTTTTTTTTTTTTTTAAGTCAGAGAAGGACTTTAATTTTTTAATTTTTCGATATCACTCCTCACTTATTTATACCAGTCATCTGAGCAATTATTTCTTGCACCCACACTCGCACTCCTTTTCAGTGAAACAAGTCCACTGCTTCCTCTTCATTTGTTTTCCAGGCTTGATAGTATCAAACATGTTATCAAAACTTATCCATAATTTCGTTGGTTTATTCTTTGAATTCAATGAGCGCACAATCACCAGCTCCACAGTGATACAAATTCTTTTGGCGGCAACATTTGCAATTTCTTGCTATGCATGGCTCATTAAGAAACCAACTAGAAGCACACCGCCGCTGCCACCCGGTCCAAGACCCCTGCCCTTAGTCGGAAACTTCCTTTCTCTTGAACCAAACTTGCATCATTACTTTGGCAAATTATCCCAAATTTACGGTCCAATCTTCAAATTGCATCTGGGCAGCAAATTGTGCATTGTGATCAGCTCACCTTCACTTGCCAAACAAGTCCTCAAAGAGCATGATGTGGTATTTGCCAACCGTGATCTACCTGCAGCTGCATCAGTTTTAGCATACGGAGGGATGTCTATAGCCGCGAGTCCCGAATGGCCCAAGTTGCGTCAAGTTCTTGTTCGTGAAACTATGAGTAACACAAGCATTAATGCTTCTTCTGCGATTCGTAGACAAGCAGTTTTAAGATCAATGAAGGACGTCAGTGGACGGTTTGGTTCACCTATTAAATTACGTGAGCTGATGTTCTTAACTTTTCTAGATGTAGCAACAAGAATGTTATGGGGGGCTTCACTGCGAGGAGAGGATTGGGACCCTATCGCGGTTCAATTTAGGGAATTAATCGAGGCAATGTTTCAATTGTTGGGTTCGGGAGGCCTTTCTGATCTTTTTCCTCTTCTTGCTCGCTTTGACTTACAGGGACATCAATCCAAAGCAAAAAAGCTAACAGCTCGGTTCGATAAGATTTTCGAGTCATTATTGAGACCTGGCCAGACTGGACAGGACAGGAATGAGGGGAAGTCGAGCAAAGATTTTCTACAAACCTTGTTGGAGCTTCAGCAGCAAGGAGATTATTCCTTATCCACGGACCAAATAAAGGCTATGTTTTTGGTTAATATCTTATCAACTTTTGGTTGCTTTGAAGTATTTTCGGTCTTTTCCTCTTTTGATTTTGTATTGAATTGTTAACACTCAACAGGATATGGCTATTGGAAGTACGGATACAACATCAATCACTGTAGAGTGGGCGATGACAGAGCTGCTGCACAAACCGGAGCTAATGAGAAAAGCCCGCAACGAACTGGAGCAAGTGGTAGCACCAGACAGTGTTGTGGAAGAGTTTCATCTTGCCAGATTGCCTTACTTGGAAGCAATTGTAAAAGAGGCATTGCGATTGCATCCACCCGCACCGCTTCTAATCACGCGAAGGCCTAGTGCAACTAGCAACTTGTCTGGGTATACAATTCCCAAGGGCTCAACAATTTTCATCAATGCGTGGGCGATACAGACGAATCCTGAGGTATGGGAAAATCCTCAAGATTTTCGACCTGATAGGTTCCTGGAAGATGTCAAGATAGGTGATTTTCAAGGAAACAATTTCAATTATCTTCCATTTGGTTCCGGGAGGAGGATTTGTCCTGGAATTCCTCTAGCAGAGAAGATTGTCCCTCATGTATTGGCCAACCTGTTGCATCTTTTTGAGTGGAGTTTGCCTGAGGAAACAAAGCTTGATCTTTCCGATAAGCTTTTAATGGCACTGAAAAAGTCAGAGCCACTTGCGGTCATCCCAACTCCAAGATCACTCTCTGCTTTAGAGCATTGCAATTAGTCAATGTTGTTTTAGATTTCAAGCAAATATTGTACCATATTTCATGCTTTTGTACTGGAAGAAAGCAAAAACTTTGTTTTATAGACTGCGAATAAATTGCTTTCTACCATAAACTACGTTTGTTGTGCTTGTACATGATTTCAAGATTTAATGTACTCTTATGTTATTGTGGCTTTGCCTCGTTTCACCGCTCTTCATGAAGCCCTAATGGGGACATCTATCTGAGCAGGACAAGCTCATCAAATCTGAAAGATTTGTTTTGTCTGTAACCTCGAACTAAGAATTTTCTTAAACCAAAATTGCTTTGAGGTGTCTGCTTGGCTATTTTGAGGTTTTGATCTTCCTCCCCGCCCCACTCATGTTAGTATAAGTACGCTACATGCTTATAAAGTTCAAATCTCTGCTTTCACCCGTTATCAATACTATCACGTCATAGGAACTAACTTAAAAGACAGAGATGTAGGATCAATTGACTGGCTCAAAATAATGTAAATTACATTCACGCTTGTTCTAAATAAGGCAATTATAATTTAGTTGTCAAACATTCTTGGATTATAGAGAAACAATTCTTAGTGTCTTTTTGGTACAATTTATTGAATAGTTATAAGTGTCTATTTAATTCCATAAGCTCTCATCTTAATTTTTGTTATTATTTAGTTGTTTTTCTAATAAAGTTTTTCAACCTTAAATAAGTTATTTTGACTCTCTAGAAAAAAAAAAACTCAAATTTTAGACTTTTGAGAATAGAGGTTGAAAAGTTATTTTTAAATATTAAAATATTTAAAATACCCTCTACTTATTTAACATATTTATTTTATTCTTTTTATAATATAACTTTAAAAAATTTACTATTAAAGTAATTTCATAAATTTTTAACAAAAACTCTTATTGACAGCCAAATAATTAAAGCTTTTTAGATAAAAATTTTATTTATAAAAATTTTACTAATATCAACTTTACTTTAAAAAATTATACCAAACAAATTTTTAATAGGGATCAGGCTATGGTGTAACTATGACACCGTGCCACAGTTGCATCTAGCCGTTAAATACACTTAAATTAGTGGAGTTCACTGACATCCAACGACTAGATGTAAGCGTAATACGGTACCACAATTACACCTAAGATTTCCCCCCTTATTAGATGTAAGATGGGTAAAAATGTAACTTTAACCACTGCTAAGAAATCTCATGTTCATGATTAACTTGAAAAAGAAAAAAAGATCATCCAATTATAGAACGACATATGCTAGGATCCAGTATGTTCGAATGGATCATCTCCAAGTCATATCGGTCAACAGCTGCATTTCCTGCTACTGACATCAACTTTCCAAGAATGGATAATTTATTTAATTGTGGAATGTGTGTTGCGAAGCGTAATAACAACGTTATTAATAACAAAAAAAGGGGGGGTTAATAATTCTAAGAGAAGCGAATGGAATTGACCGAAGGACTACCTGTACGCGTAATAAAATTTGTTTATTGTCTGCATTTTTTGATTACGGATCTTAGGTTTGGTGTCTAGTTAGCCATTTATTGACACTGACATTCAACCAAGCAAATCAAGTTAAAAAATCTAAGCAACTTCACCATTTGGTGCATTCTTGAAGCTGCAAAATATATTAGGATATGCAGATACATTTAAAGGGCGGCAAACGTACATGTAATTTTAAAAGCATATAGACAAAACTTTAATACAATGAAGTACTGTAGGTTAGAGATAATTACGATTAGCATTGAGGGATATCTGTTTATTGGGGGGGGGGGGGGGGGGGTGGGGGGGGGGTGTGGAAGAGAAGCCCCCATCCTCATTTTTCCTGCCTCCCCATGAAGGTAGAAAGCGCCACATTAATGCAAGGTGAAAACACAATCTGATTGCATATTGATCCGAACTTTTGCTACTTATAATGTTAATCATTTAATACAACAAAACATTAGAATGTTAACAGGTGACTACCTCATGCCACTCATGTTTACATCAGAAGTTGTTCGCTCAGTATACAGCAAGAGAATGGACATGGATTAAGAGGGAACACCTGACTCAAATTTGCCACTCTGAATTCTATGATGGTTGAAGGCTCACTGATGGTCACTCTCATTCTCCTGCTCCATCTCCTCTGCATCCTCAAAGCGTTGATCATTAATTTGAAGCTGCAGGCAATTTAAATAATGGTATCAATGAGGAAGGCATAGTTGAGGTCTAATATAAATTTCCAGACAAATTCAATTGGCCGCGTAGGTCATAGATAATGGGGTGAAAACCAGTAATGAATTGGAATTCAAACAACAAAATAAGACACTAAATCTGACGGCCAAGAATGAACAACAAGAAAAATGGATGTGTTAAGGCATACCCGAAGCACATTGTTAGCTAGGTCATTATCACCGTTTGAATGCCCAATTGGGTTTGTTGGATCCTGAAAAAAATGCCACCCAGGATCTTCCCCTAACGGACATAACAATTATTAAAGAACCAAACATTGGTAAGAATAACGGGAAGGAACATAATATTTCAAAAGGGAACCATGTTTGCCACTACATACCTGTACCCTCGTTTTCCAGCTGGTCAGCACTAAAAACCCAATTGTGCCCTTCTTCTTCCTCTGATGAAGGCATATGAAGATGCAGAAATTAGTGTGCGACTAATGAACATACATAATAAATAAAAAATTTGCTACTTGACTATTGTAATATTTATGTGAGAGTAAACTCACCTTCTACAGGTTCAGGATTGAGCTCGGCACACTCGCAAAAAATCTCAAACAGATTATCCACTACAACACACCAATGAAGACGATGGTCTATGGTTAATACTTTACATTAAACAGCAAGCAAGATGCATCCAGAAAACATAGAGATAGCAGCATAAAGACCACAAAAGAATTCATCTGTCACAGACAAGATTGAAAAATTACATTGGCTAGCATCTGAAGGAACAAGTCTCATCTCCGTGACCTTCGATAAGTCTAAAGCTTCAACAGATTCGTTATCTGACCCCTCATCCACATCTTCATCGTCATCTTCAGTCTCAATCTTTGAAAAAAAATAAAAAAAAAAAGCAAAACATGGATCAGAAATAGCAGCACCGAAAGCAAAGAAATTTTTCACACTAACTTGAAAAAATAAATTAAAGGTGCCCAATCATTTTCCAGAGTAAAATAACAATAGAATACAAATATAAAATGCAAATTAGTTTCGACAGAAAGATAAACAAGTAAACAATAATTCATGCAATAGGGCATTCCAATGTACATTGACATAAATAACAAAAAAAGAAATAACAGGAAAACCTGAGTGTAAATACAAGGAGAGGGATAGGCCTCCGGATCCCTCGACACAGCATGAAGAGAAAGAGACAAGAAATCAACCGCATAACCTATAGCTCTATCAACATCACTCAACCACACAACCTGCCTGCAAAAGCCAATCACCACAGTTCTGTCTATTATTATACAATTTCAAAAACAGCATTTGGAGAATTAAAACGCTAAATCATTTAGTCAAGCTATCAGACACACACAATTTAAAATATTAAAAATATAATTAAAAAAGATTAAAAAACTGATTTCTGGTTTTCATTCAACGAAACAACTTCGTAAAACTTTACCGAACAGACAATAAATTGCAAACTCTATTTTCCTTTTTTAAATAAAACCTCACCACAACATGGCAAAATGGTACCTTCTGAATATTAAATAGTGAACTAGAGAATCTTTATTTTTTTTCTATCAAAAAAATAATAATAATTCGCAAGAAGAGTGAAAGAGAGAGTACTTAGAAGTGATATAGAGAGTGCCGGGAGACTCCGGAGCGCGGGTTCCAACGACGATGGAGACGGAGGGCTGCACGCGTATCAGCTCCTCGCCGTTTTCGGTATCAAGAATCGGCTCTCCGGCACCGTCGCCTGTTCTCTGAGTGAATTGTCTAAGCCCTACCACCATTTTCACTTAAACCCTAATTTCTCTTCAATTCCGTTGCCCAGGTTTTTGCTTTTTTTTTTTTTAATTTTATTTTACTCTAATTGCGCTTTGTCAAAATGCGCGCGCCTTTGTGGAGTTGAGGTGTGTGATTGATATGGAACATAAGATGGATGGTAGCTGTGGGCTTGACGAAGGCCCAAGGCCCAAGTCCTAACCGCACCGCTCATTATTTTTGCTTTTCAAACAAAGATAAAATAATCTTCTATCTTCAGGATTGCCCAAAGCCAATTCTATTCTAGTGCAACACTCTGAGAATCTGATTATATCAACCTTCTATTTTATCTAACAATCTTTTTTAATATTCAAATTTTCTTAAACCTTTTTTATGGCGCAATTATAAATTTACTTTCAAACAACGACGAGAATTCTCCCTCAAATAGGTGGCCTAATTGGCTTTTCATATGGCCTTTATTTGTTTTTATTTTTTATTCATCCTCTATTTTTAAGCTACGGCATTACTTATTTTATTTCCAGTTCCATTCCTCTTCAACTTCTAGTGATGCCATGCTAGAACGTATTTGAAAATTTGAGGCGTTGATAGTGGAGACAACCAGGAATGGATCCTTTCTAACAATGTCTTTTTTGAAAATTCAAATATCGGAATCAGTACCGTTTTGGCTGTGCTATAGTTATCAAAGTATTAAATTATGTCTTCCAATTTGATAATACTACTAAAAAGTAATAACCTATTTCATGCACAACGGCGGATGTATCTCTCAAAACAGAACATCTCTTAGCGAATATAAAGTGCATCAAAAATACAAAATTTCGAAAAGAAACAAAACGTTAGGCAACAAAATCAAAAACAAGTTCCAAATTTCTGTTCCTCCAAGACTAAATCTTTCCAAAAAAAAACTGTGAATAAAGGTCTTACATCTGAACTTATACTAATCCACCATTAAATCATCAGGCTCCTTAAAGAGTGTTGTGATACCAACAAAGGGTATCACAAACAACGCCTAGCATCTTGCTTAGCCTAAGCCACAAGTGTGCTGGCGGTAGTAGACTCACTGCAAGACAAAGGTAGATCCTGTGAGTTGATGATAAAAGTTAAAATCAGAATAGTTAGGTCAGCATATTTACTTATCACAAAGTGAACCGATCACGAGGAACCCTGCAGGCTTCATAGCTTAATTGAAAGCCAAAGGTCAATTTTTGAAAAAGAAACATTGTTACATACAGACATGAAATTATCAAAACATGAATGCCATGTTTGTTACAGCCATGTGGATAAGGAACCACCCTTCAATAAGAGGGATAACATGAGCATTTGCGTACAGGCATATGCATGTGCACTCAGCCATAAATGAAAATTCCATACAGTAATACTCAACCACTACATCACTTCTTCCCTACACATGACACATTTTGAAAGAAAACATAGGCCAAAACAATATACATAAAGAGGCTCAAAATGCAGTTAGGTTATGAGAAATCCTTTTGCACCAAGCTCGGGGACAATAGGATACCAATGCTAATGTAAGGTAAGTGTGTCATAGAATTTAGCATCATTGCTCTGCACACGTATCAACACGTTCCAATGCACAGAAAAAGAAATAACAACATAACAACAGGTAACAAGCTTCGGAAACCAAATACATAATTAGATTATTAATAACAGCTTAATTGCATCTTCTAATCAAAGTATCAATTCCAACAAACTAAACAGACAAGAAACATTCAGATAGATACTCACAAGCAAAACCAATTAGAAACAATATATAATACTGTTGAGAGCAAGCAAAATCACACAATTCTAAAATATCAATTTAAAAAATTTTCAAAAATGCAGTGTCGCAGCAACAGAATATTTGGCTTACTATTTCCAGACAGGAGGAAGCTTCTTGGTTTTCTTGTAGTAGCGAGCAAGCCTGTGAATCCTGCTTTCAACAAGAATCAAGCGGAACTTGGAATCCTTGTCCTTCCTGTTCCTTTCCAAATGCTTCCTAATAGCAACAGCCTTCTTGATGAGGTGGTACAGATCCTCAGGAATTTCAGGTGCGAGTCCTAAAAATCAACAACCAAAATCATTTCAAAGCAAATTTCCAGGGGAAAAGAATGACAACTGTTAATCAATTAATGAAACAATTTAAAGACAGAAATTATTAACATTCCCATTTTGAAATCACGGAAATAATAATCCAAGCAGAACTCTAATCTGAGAAACTGAAAGTGAACTAGCAACTTTTCTCGGATTAAAAGCACACATAAAATCATAAAACAAGTAGGTTTATTTTTATTTACCATGAGCCTTGAGGATACGCAAAATCTTGCTTCCAGTAACGCTCTTAACCTGGGCAATACCGTGAGAGTCACGAAGAATAACACCAATCTGTGATGGAGTCAAGCCCTTCTTTGCAAACTTACAGATGTTATCCTCAACCTAATATACAAAGAACACCATCATCATAACAAAATTTCACAATCCCACACACAAAAAAAAAATAAAATAAAATAATCCCAGTTCAATTGAATTTAAATAAAACTCACATCTTGGCTGGAAATCTTGAGCCAACTTGGTGGTGTTCTCTTGTAAGGCAAAGCTGAAGCAGAAATACCCTTACTGAAACGAACAACAACAACAACAAAAAAGAATCACATAATCAGATTCTGCAAATGGTTACGTATTCATATGTTTGTGAATGTAGAGGAAAAGTGAATAAAGAGACCCACCCGCGACTGTGCATACGACCCATGGTGACGGCGACGGAGGAGAACCGGTGAGCTTTGTGTTCAACTTTGTACTGCAACAAGCCGCACCAAACCCTAGCTTCTTTATCAGATGATGATAAGTTTAGGGTTTATATAGTATACAACATTTTGCTCACGAGTCTTCCGCTTACCACTTTTCTTTTGTTTAAATGACCAATGTGTCCGCACTCCCTTGGGCTTTATAGCTTTTAAAAAGCCCATGTACTACTTTAATGGGTTGGTTAGCGATCATCCTTGGCCCGTCAGATAACCCAAAAATGGAAATTTTATAGCCCATTTCTAGTTTACCAAAAATAAAAACTTAATCCGATTTTAATCGGTTGTAGTCCGTTTGGAAGTTTTTTGGACCGACACTCGAAAGGTGATTGACAATAACTCCTCGAGTGATGAGAGTAAATTTTTTTCCTTCGTTTATAGGTTGTTTTAAGCCGAGCTTTTTTAGTTAAGTTTTAACCGTAATACATTGATATAAGTTTTGATAGGACTTTTAATACACCTATCAATATGTATTTTGTAATATAATATTAGAAATTTCGCTATTCCTTCGTAACAAAAATGTTACTAAAACTAAACTTAAAACAAAGATTCCATTTTCTTTTTCTTTTTTTAAAAAAAATTTTTAGCCTCTCCATTAATTGTACGCCTCCAATATTCTAGAGTAAATATCTTCAGTTAAAAATCTACGTTCGTCCTCTTAACCACTTCTGATTTGTCCATGAGTTGCCGTGTTGCTTTCAAATTATGTTTTAAATATATTTTTTATTTTCTAAATATGTGCGATCAAAACTTCATTTAAAGTGTGATACCACATTAAACAAAGTTTGAAAGCTCAAAATATAATAAGAAAAGAAAATGAAAATGAGTTATTTTAATCATCAAAGACATGGCAATAGACACCAAATCAATTTTACTTACGGAAATTTTTAGTGATTGTTAGTCATCATAACTCATAATGAAAGTGTGATCTTCTTTGTACTTGAAAATCTAACTAATGAGTGGTATGTATCATAGCAAAGTGTGTCTTTCAACATGCTAACAGTGAAGTAAGCATTAAAAAGCAAAAGAGAAGAGTGAGGGAATATGATATGAAATATGCTATACAATAATCTTATTTAAATTCACCATATGAAGGGCTACATCTGCCAAGAGCATCTCCTCTAGGCTGCCTTTTTTCTGCATCTTATACCTCTTGAGCATGGACAAAGAAAGCCAAGAGAATCTAATCATCATGTTTGCTTTGAAATTTTTTCGACCATTTGGCTTTGGAAAGGATAAAGAAAATCAAGAGGTGTAGGCCCCCCAACCCCCGAACCGAACCAAAAAAAAAAAAAAAAGCAGCAGCTTCTACAGGATATCCTTAGTATATGCCAATTAATGGTTTATTCTGCCTGCTGCAAAAACCCTAGCTAATTGCAGCGCTTATAAAGCTTGTCCAAAGGTTGGCGGTAAGACTCAGAAGCAATTAGAGAAACTTAATTGTTATAATATATTCTGATACTGTTATCATAAGCAAAGCAGTTTTAGGGCGCCTCTTACTTGGCATGCAATGGTGATTTATTGGTGCAATAATCAGCATTATATTGGTTAATTCTATATCAATCCCACTGATATGCCAAAGGAGAGTTGCCCTGTGACTGCTTCAGCTTAATATATAATATCCTATGCATGCATAAGTTACACAGTTACGAAGATGATATTCCAAGGTTGAAGAAGGCTCAGCAAACATATAATGCTTCAGGTACTTTGGTTTACTATTACTTCATATATTGTCTCGTCTTTTCTGTAGGTAATAAATTCTCTACTTGAACTACTCATGTTACATCTACTGATAAAATGTCATGCTAGAGATTAAGAGGAGAGAATTGCGCCATCTAATTCCATAATTATATGGTAAAAAAGCCAACGTTGCAGTGATCATGAATCACTTTCCAGCCAATTAATTAACCATTTTGAGAATTAAGCCGCTTCAAGCCTAGCTAGCTTCAATGGCTAAAATAATAGCAAAAGTTCTGGCGTAAAATGAGTTCTGAAGTCTCGATGGCATCGGAAAACAAGGACAGAAAAATTGCAACAACAAGATTATGAAGTCTCCGGATTTGTTTTTGCAAGTTGAATGCTACATAAATGGGGAATAACCACTTATAGAAAGCTTGGATGATAATTGTTCAAATAATTAAATTAAAAATGTAGATTTTTTTTTGAATGGTTCGGCACTCTCACTCCTCAAGAGAGGTCAGGAGTTCAAGCCCCGCTCTCGTATGAAGTCACCACTTTGGCCAGCACTTTATCCCTTATGAGCCAACCTGGTGCGAGCGAAGATTAGTCTGGGTTGTGGTACAGGCTTAAAGGTGCCTCCCACAGTTGGAGCCCATTAAGGACCACCTCGTGGTTCAGACAAAAAAAATGTAGATTTTTTTTGGAACATAAAAAAAGATATTTGTTTTGTTCATTAAAAGAAAAAGAACAAGAATTTTTTTTTTTGAAATTAAAGCAAATTTATGTTTGAAACTGTGTCAAAATTGAAGAGCAATAATTTCTGTACGGGGAGTGAAGCGTTATTCAGTTTGGTAAATAAACAAGTCAATTGCTTGTGCTGCTCGAGAGGCTAAAGACATTCAAGAACCATTCGTGAGAATTTCTATTGAAAGGAAAAACAAACTAGCTAGGTCAGCCTGTGAAATTATGCGACAACAGTTATTATCTATAATTATAATTAACTTATGGCATTAATCAGATCCAATGAAGTCCTTTCTTCTTTGAAAACTGTTAGGGAAATCACTTAACCTAAAGCCTAAGTTGATAGATAAAAATTTCAATGAAGGACGATGAATGAATTAAAAAGATGAGGGTCGAAATAATGTGCATCTGACCTTAAATCGTTAAGATATTTAATTATATTGTCCTAATTTTCTAAATGAAAAAGACAAGCCTAATATTTTTATGATGAGTAGCCCAGAGTCCATAGAGACCTTGCACATAAATATCAAAAGCTCGGAGACCAAATCACGGAAAGACATAAGATAGCGTGATGAACTGACACAAGCTAAGGCTGTATCATCAATTTCATCGAGACATGCATGCAATATTCCAACCTAATTTCAACAGAAGCTAGGTTTCTATAGACACCTTGCAACTCCAGTCACATAATCAAATTGAAGACATATTGTCAATCAACTAGCCAAGACAAGATTGTAATAGCTCAAAGCTAACATCACAATTTATGTTCTAAGCTTAAGTCATCTTCATCGTAATTTAGACAGTAGCCAGTGGAGAAGGGAAGACAGGAGGCAAATGGCAATGACGATCTTGTCATGTAAGGCCCGATAGATGGTTAGATCCATTGAGCATAAGAGATGTTTTATTTATCTTATTTGTCAATTTTTGTTAGGAAATTCATAATTGGGTGATCATGCATGATATTGGAACTCTGATCTTTTACCTAAAAGAAACAGTTTTTTTTTTTTTCAAACCATTTAAATATCTATCTTATTCTTGATTTTTAATATTTCCTCTTAATACCAAATTTCTCCAATAATTTTTCTTTTACAGAAACTGTACCGCGTACTGTGTCGCAAAAAGAAAAAAAAATCAAATTAATTACAAAAGAACGATGACAAAAGAGATGAGAGATGTGATCAACTAAAATTTGAGAGCTTGGATAGCAGGTGAGAAGACAGCAGTCCCCCGGCCAACTAAAATTCAACAAGTATATGCATGCATGCACGAAGTTTTCCGGTAGCTAGAAAAGAGCTTGAGATCACAATGTTCATACACAGTTAGAGTTAACACTTTCGTACACTATGAGGTTCCTGGGTCTGTTCTCTGTGGCATTAATGCCCGTTTTGTAAGTCCTCTTGGGGCCAAATGCAAGGCAATTTTTGAATTAGTGCAAGTAAATTAACTTTTTTAATAAAAAAAAAACTCCATACACATGAGAGATTTTAATGCACCTTTGTTAGTCTAAACTCGCTTAATGCATGTATGATATAAATATATTTGTTTTAAAAAACCGCCGTGTAGCTTATAATAATATTTAATTAATGTACACATGTCATACGTATATTAACTGCGATGTAATCTTTATAATCACTCCAGTCTCCATATACATGCAGGCAAATTGCCCAAATTATCAACAGCACCAATGTGCAATCTCTGGGGCCGTTAGGCGACGAAATTGCGGTTTATAATCAGTGCCACCGACCGCGTGTTCCCAAATGTTTACAGGGCTTTTAAATTATATATAGGCCTGAAAAATCTGACGGTGTTATAAGGAATCATGTTTTTTTTTTTTTTTGTGTTATGTTATTATTGATTACTCCCACTAAAATCACATGCAATTCGCCATAGAAAATGCATAATCAGTGCATAAAAACATTAAAATTATAAGTCCAATGCACCACCAAGCTTTTCAAGACTAATGAATATATTTGATTTGAATTTTTTTACTAATGCATTATACTGTTAATCCTAAATTAAAAAATGCTTTTCACTGTAGATAATAGTCTTCTCAACAAATTGTCTTCAAATAAAGATGAGAATGTAAAACAATAAAAAATTAAAAACTCGTTTAGTTTCTATATTACGACATTAATGCTCTTTTAATCCCTGTATTTTTAAAAAATATTTCTGAACATTTTTAACCTTAAATTTTTGACATGCTTGCTGTTACTTTTTGTTTATTTTGATTTGCTTTTACAATATTATCCTCTTACAATAATGTTTCTTTTTTTAGACAAAATAAAAAATTAAATTATCAATTTAACCCCCAAAAATAAAATTAAAAAAAATTTATATTAATTTTTGTGGAATCTCACGTATGTAAAAAATTAATATTGTAAAAAATAAAATTACCACTTTTTTCGACACTAATAAAAGAAAACTAATATATTTAACTTCTCAACAGAGTATTCCATAAAAATTCATATATATATTCTTTTTGTTTCTTTTTTTGTTAAATTGGTAATTTAATTTTTTTTATTACTATTCTAAAAAAAGAAATATTATTGTAAGAGAATAATATTATAAAAGCAAACCAACATTAACAAAAAGTAATGACAAAAATGTCAATAATTTAGATGTTTTGAAATATTTTTTAAAAATATAAGGATTAAACAAGATTTCACCTCAATAACGAATGCTATTTTTTTCATAATTTTACCATCACCTAATTATTTTCAAATGGGTTCATTGAATAATGTGATAAAACAATCAAATCCAATTCAACACGATTTGCCAACTTCAAATTAAGACTTTGTTGGAACTCTTGAGAACATTCCTTCAAAAATAGAAAATATTTTATATACTAAGAGTAGAATCAAAATAGATTAAATTTTAAAGATTGATACTCAAATCCTTGCGATAAATTAAATTGAAATAATGAAAAATATATATTTGGTGCTAGAAAAAACTACCTATCATTACAACTTTCTTTTTATCAACTTTCATATGTAATTTTTTAAATTAGAAACAATATTCATTCATTTTCTTTAGGATAATTTTGTCCATACATACCTTATCACAAGTCTCACACTCTCTATTCCCTTATCCATTAGATATGATTATATATGTAAAAGTTTTAAAATGTATGTACTGTATCAATTTTCTCCAATATCCTAAATGAATTATTTTTATTGCAAAATAAATAATCATACCATTTATAGTTAAAAAGTAAAAATAAAATCAAAATTAAATTGCAATATGGAGAGGATAGGAGGAAATTGTATGAACACAATGAAGGTGCTTAACGGTTGAACTATTTAATTCTTTCATTCATTCTTTGTTTAGGGACAGTAGAAAGTGAAATTTACATGAGTGGAAAAAAAAAAACAATTCTGAGAAGATGATAATATTTTAGAGAACTTATTGAAAATCATTTTCTTCTTTGTTGGGTTCCGAAAAACAATAACTGGAGATAATGCTTCTCTTTGTCATAAAACAATCCTGCAAGGTAAATACAATACGTTTTCTCAACATCTGCTGTAATAAGGCCCTTCCATAAATACTTAAAAATTATTTCCTTCCTCATATTCCATTATTTAATTTTATGAGGATGCATTGATTTCATTAATTAATTGAAACTAAAAAGGAAGATAGGTTCAGTAAAAGTTGAAATTCTTGAATCAAATTCAATGAATCATCTAAGAAAAACATTCAAATTAACGACCTTCAAAGATCAAATGAATGGTCATATAGTTGTATACTGAATAGCTTAATAATTTTCATGAAAATGTATGTTAATTAAGAGATAAGCTCAAGAGAATAAATAAATAAATAAATAAATGTTGCATCTATATATGAATAGAACATAAAAAAATTCATATACTCATAATTTCTTAAGAGTGCGTTTGACACACTGTATTGTATTATGTTGTATTGTATTATTTTAATGTTGGTGTATTATATTATATTGTATTGCATTAGCATTGTATTATAATAATATTGTATAATGTTTGGTACTATACTGTATTGTAATAATTTTTTGTGATTAATTTAAATTAAATATTATATTATGTTAATATTTATATTATATTAATATATTTAAATTGTATTAATATTTTATATTATTATTAATTTTAAATTAATATTATTCAAATTTAAATATTTTTTATTAGTTATAATAAATTATAATGTAAAAATAAAAATATAATATAATAATATTGAATAATAAATTACATAGTTATTAATTTATATTAATAATTCTAATGTAAAAATAAAAATAAAAATATTATACAATATTATATTAAATTTTATATTATTATTATTATTATTATTATGATGATGATGATGATGATGATGATGATGATGATGATGATGGCAAAGCAAAAGTCAAAAAGTAAAAGCAAAGTCAAGCAAAAGGGAGGGGAAAAAAAACAAGCGGCAACGGCCGCATTAACTTAAACCCGACTGTGAGTCAAACATTAGTGTGCATTAATTTAATACAAAATAATATTTTTATGCAGCCTTATGCGGGCCACCAAAACGCGCCCTAAGTGATGAACACTCGTGAATTCATCATTAGCAGCTTGTATCAATTGTTTGATTAAACAAACAAGTAACGGCATGTTTAATTAATATGATATTAGTCTCACTTTTTCTTTTAACTCTATTGCATCGAAATTCAACTGAGCTTAATTTTTCATATAAAGTTGGCCTTTACCTAAGGGCAAGCCCTAATCTCTTTGTTTTGATGCACCTGACTTTTTAAAATGCCTCTCGTGTGTAGTAAGTAGTACTGGTATTGGATTATAGGTGTGTTTGGGAATAAAGTGCTACAAATTTTAAGTTGCAGCTGCTGCAGAGTAAAAGATACTCAGCTACCAGTAGTACCAAATACTTTCGTAGCTAAATTTTGGCAGCCCAGCTATCTCACCACACTTCCAAACATGCTATATAACAATAAAATATGATCATGCAACTTGTCCCATTGGATAAGTCGATCACTTGATTAAGATTATGACTTGATTGTGTGGACTCTTGCCGAGAAATAAAATTAACAAAAGAATTTTTATTAAAATTATCAAAATCTCTTTGAGACTATAGTTCTATTCATATCTAGATATAAAGTAAATGAGTCCAAATTGTAGTGAAATTGAAATATCTAACTCAAAATAAAAGAAACTTAAAGACTTTATATATTATTATATATTTGTGTATACAATTGTAAACTTATAAACTAAAGTAACTAATCACTTGTTCAATAAGAATAAACATAACTTAAAGCCACCAAGGCAAGCAGTTATTCTCTCCTCGAGATTTATATATCATATTTAAATGGTAAATTTTATTAATAGCATATCAGTTGGGATAGTAAGTATAGCATTATTTAATAATAAATTTTGATAACTTATCCTTAGAGTTTAATTTTCGATTGTTAAATCCGTAAGAAGGATATTTATTTGAATTCTTGACCATACAAAGATAAATAATCTAGCACAAAATTAAAAAGAGGATTTTTATTGAAAATTAAATATCAAAATATTAAAAAGATAATAAAGTAATAATCTTATTATGATCTAAATCCCAACCCAGATAAGCAAATGCGTTCAAATTTTAATAAAATTGAAATAACTAATTAACTCAAGTCGGTTTTACTTATTCGATAAGAGTATGTAAGGGCTCTTTTACTCTTCATATATAATTCTAAATTGCAAAAAACGAATGACATGATGATTACATAACAGACATATAGACGATATATACAAGACATGTCATCTTGAAGTAAAAATGAACAATAATATATTCAGAGTATGCATCAGTGCGTACTATGTATGACAAGTCATTTACATCTAAATAAAATACGACACATCATACTTGATAAATATAATTAGAAATATATATCAAATATCTAACTTTATCAAAATTTCATCAATTAAATACTATGGTACAAGATTTTTTTTATAAAAAAAAAACCTCCAAACTACAACCTTTTTTAAATATGATGTTTAAGCTATATTACAAAAACAAAGGAGGATGGGAATTGAAAATTGAAAACTAATTCATTGTGAATATGACACACCTTTAATCTTTTCTTACTAAGCGTCTTGAATGAAATATAAAAACATTTTAATGAAGAAAATTTACGGCTTTTTAAAAAATAGACATTGAAAATAAGACAAGCTTCAAACAATGTGGAAGTGAAAAACTTTTTTTTTTAACTTATAAATTGTGTTAACTTTGGTTATATATAATGAAAATTCTTAAGTTCTCTTAATGTACATTTTCTCATCAGCTGAATTTTTGTCCAACCTCTAACTTTAGTGAAAAATATCAATTGTTGTGCGTTTACTAATAAGTAATTTAAATGAGTTGGAATCGAAATGAACTAGAATCAAAATAGACTGAAATCGAAATATGGAATGTGAATTACAATAGATTGTTTCAACGAATGAAGTTTATAGTTGTTTATAGATATGGGCGAATGAAAAAAAATTGAACCATCACTCCCTGGGGAATCATACTCCCTTTCTAATTCCCAATTTGATGTGGGATCCATCAAAATGAATCTCATTCATTCTCTTATTTCATTAAGTAAACGAAAATTTCATATCAATTATGAATTTTCATTCTCAAATTCAGAAAGTAAACGTAGAATTAATGTTATTTATTTGAAGCGATTAATGGTTGGTATGTTAATTGCATGATCTCCTCTTATTCATTTTTGTTCTTTGATATTTGACTTTATGGACTTTTGCGGTGCCGAGTTGACATCCTCATTATCTCTCTTTCTCTATGTGGCTTTTGTCTGGATGTGATTTGATCAAATTATATTCGGCTTGCGTTGACTGTTCGATGCGTGGTGAATGATGAGGCTGTAGTACAAGCCCAAAAATAGCATATCGGGTCTCAACTACGATAGAGCTCCGGCCCATCTATTCATCTTCAATTGGGCTCATTTTGTGTCAAGCATATGACGTTCTTTTACAGGTGCACTATTTTGTATATCTGGCCCATATATTCATCTTCAATTTGTATGTATGAGAACACGTGCACTTTTACTAAAACCAGCCCTAATTCAATCTCGTTCCAATAAATCGCTTGAACAAATTCTCTTTCTTTCTTTCTTTTTCTTCTTTTTTAAAAATTAATACCTCATTTTAATGAATTTAGGAACGTTAAAAAAAAAAGTGAATTATGTTTTTATCAAAATAAACTAATAAGACCCAACAGCATCACAGAAGACGAGAAATTATTTAAAAGAAGAATGCAGAAGACAGAAGCGTTGATGTTTAGGAGCGAGCTCGCCGGCACAACGAACACGGTGGCCACACATCTCATAAAGGGCTCTTCATCGACGGCTCTCTAATTAAACTTGCTTTGATTCGAAACAAAATTAAAAGGTTAAAGGAAGAAAAAAAAAAACAAACTTGTTTGTCATTGATTCTTTAATGTCAATTTAATTGCTACATAAATAAATAGCTTAATTTGCTACAGAAATTGAGAAAGAAAAGAGATTATAATTGGAGAGAGAAAAAGATGAGAGAATAAAGATAATGAATTCTAGAATAAGTGAAAAGAGATTGAATTAGGGGTAATTTTGGAAGAATATAAATGTATAAATTATTTTACTTAATTAATGAGAATTTTCTAAAGGAGGTGTTTTATCATGAGGAGGTTAGGGGGTGTCAATAATCCAACTTGATAACTTTTCAAAAACAAGATATAAAGAAGATAAATTTTATTATCTTATAAATTCATGAACACGAAAACTAAGTTTATATCAATATTTGAAATATGAAAAAAAATGATACAATTGACATCATTCGATAACAACGATTAATGAGTAAATATTAAGTTAATTAAATTTTTTTGTTGGTGTGTTAAACCATATGGTATTCGAATATCATATTGGTCCCGACTAATCTAGATTCGAGCCGAGTATGACCACTAAAGCGAAATAGTTAATCAACCTTAATGTTAATTGACATTCAATGTTTCTTAATCACTAATTAAAATGGAGACAATCGATCATTTGATTGATTGTTTTGACTCTATCACAACTCTTTAGATTGATAAACATGAATAATTTGATTGATCGCTGGCTAACAATGTGTGTCGAAAATGCAATATTTTTAGCAGCCTGAAGGAGTGCACCTTTTCTTAGTAATTTTCCAACATTATGCATGAATTAATCAATTACCCCACCAATCCGGAATCATGATTCATGAGTTTCCTTTTACGTGACTTGCACTCTCTTCAGTAGGGCTCACTCACTCTTATGGTTACCAGCTGCTTCCTCCTAGCTGTATTGGGCATCTTGGTGATGAACCAAAAGAGAGAATTATTCTTTACAAGTCAGATGCTCACTCAAATATTATTTATAGCCACGGCTATTTGCTAGCTAGCTTTCTATCCGAAGAGCAAACAATGCGCCGGCTGAGAGATTATGGAAGTGTTAAATTTAGCATAATTCGTTAGTTATTATTACCAATGAGGCTCAGCTTGTTACTGTTACTGCTTAGAATCTAATAATTAAGCATGCATGCATGCATGCTGAGAGTGATGCCTTTGACCACTTTAATTACTTCCTTCAATTGGAAGATCCAACAAAAAGATGCAAAGCTATTCATAATGTTGTGATAAAGGAGTCTTAAAAGGTAAGCTATAAAGGAAATCGGACCCTTAAATTAAAATTCCACAGCCACCCATATCCCTCTTCTTCTTTTTCTTTTTTCTTTTTTCCTCTCCTTTTTATTAGAAGCAATTAGTCGTTTCCTAGCTACATAGATTGATTAATTAACTTGATTATTCTAATTCACAGCTGCTTTCCAAATGAAGCTCTAATAACTAACTATGATAAAATGAAAATTGATGGGTGTTTAAGCACCATTAGACTTCAAATGAAAGCTGTTTTGTATCATTTTCGAGTTTATGTATCTTTAAATAAACAATTCGTAAAAAAAAAAAAATCAATCAATTAGTACTTCCAAGAATTCGTTTATTTAAACATGTTGATAACTATATTTCTGCACGTAGCAGCACAACTGTCAAACAGCAGAAACAAAACGAACCCTAAATTTGGGTGTACTTTTGCTTCTTAAGGAAGTTTAAAACCAGAGTCAAATGCATTTAGCTACATAACCGGCATTGTATCGCTAGTTTAATTTGTACTAACTCGCCTCAAATTGACATACTTGATTATCTATATAACATGCATGCAAGTTGTAAAAACTTAAATAGATATGTAGTTATAAGGAGTCTTTTTTTTTAATTACATAAGATTATTGCTTAAACTACAACTCATATTACATGAGACTATAACTGATATTTATAAATCAGGTTATAATTGAGACCAACTTACATTAATACTAATAAAACTCTACCCAAAATTTTAACCTTCATAAATATTTAAGAAATATCTACTCCTCACTCTTAAATTAAAAAAAAAACTATTTTCATTTAAATTAAATTAAAATATATATATATCCTTAATTACTATTTTCTAATTTGGAGGACAACAGCCATAAGTAGTCGGAGTTTGTGGGCACGGCAAATTTTCGTGCATGGGTGTCTGACTGGCATCATTGATAACTTTAAGCTCCATGATGGGGATAGTCCCTTTATCAAATTCTTTTTTCTTTTCCGCCCTTCTTCTTTTTGCTAGATCGTATTCCAGCCACCCATAGGCGTCTGTACGCCTTTCTTTAATTGTCTCCTTACAAAAGAGATGCTCTTCAATTCGATGTTGACCCCTGTTTAGCTTTAGCCTCCATTATAAATTAAAGAGTCGTCCCCAGCAGTACAGTTTTCAACTATTAAGTAAATCCAACTAACTGTCAACACTTGCATTCCCCAGTACATAGAAATAATGCATGTCAACATCTGTTTTACGCGTAGCATAACAGTAATTAAATTTTCTCCCTTATACACACACACATATATATATATATGGGGATTGTGAGGTTTTAACTTAAGATTTCTTGTATATGTAAGAGATTTATTGGTGAATCTAATTTCTCAATAGATAGATTTTTTAATCAAATAATCACTAAATATAGTGGATTTTTATAATAAAATTTTAAGGGTAAAAGTTCATTTCGTCCCTGTATTTTAATATTAGTGTCTATTTAATCTTTGTATTTTTTAAAAATACCTCGAAACATCTCTACTGTTAAAGTACTGATACCCCTACCGTTACTTTTTATTTATTTTAGCTTACTTTTATAATATTACCCTTTTATAATATTTTTTAGACATTGATAAAAAGAAAATAATTAAATTACTAATTTAATCCTAAAAAATGAAAAAATTACATGATTTTTTTTGCAAGCACCATTTGGGTAGTTTGCATACAATTTTTGACAATTAAAAATTAATATAATTTTTTTAGGATTAAATTGGTAATTTAATTATTTTATTTTTATTAATGTCTAAACAAAAAAATTATTATAAAAGGGTAATATTGTAAAAGTAAGCCAAAAAAATAAAAAGTAATGGTAGGGGTATCAATACTTTAACGACAGTGATGTTTCGAGGTATTTTTAAAAATACGGGGACTAAATAGACACTAATCTTAAAATATAAGGACTAAATAGATTTTTACCCAAATTTTAAATTCAAAATTATTATTTTTTCTCCCCTAAAAGACCAAAAAAGCATCTAAAGAGTCCATACGAATAATCTAGTAATCTCAACTTATACAGAATTTATTAATTCAAAAATCATCATTCAATCAATGAATGCTAATCACATAACTCCCTTTAAAAATAATAACATAACACACAACATCTCATTTGAATACACATTTTGGAATAGCTTTGGAATCTGAAGCATTAGGGTTGGCAATTTAAGGGCCTGGGCCGGGCTTTGCCAAGCCCAGGTCCAGGCTCATATAATGTTAAATAAGTCCAGGCCCTCTTAAAGCCCATCCAAGTTGAGCGGGCTTTGGCTGGGCCTGGGTCGGGCCTTGACGGGCCTGGACCGGGCCGCGGGCCAAGCCCGAGCTTTTACGAAATTTTAATTTTTTTTTTAAAAAATAAAATTATAAATTTTCAAAACATAATTAACCAATACATAATACTACAATAGGTTAAAAACTTAAATATAATTCTCTAATACATGATTAGCAANATATATATTATATATTATTTATTATAAAGCCCGGGCTTAAGCCCGGGCTTTTCATTTAGGCCCTTGACTGAGCCCATATGTTATGAGCTTTATTAACTTTGAACACTTACCCATAATTTCAAGCCATGGGCCGGGCTTAAAGTCCGCGGACCTGGGCCGGGCCGATGCGGGCCTGGACCGGCCCGGGCTTTTCTGCCAACCCTATGAAGCATTATACATTGTTTATTTAGAAAATGAAGTCAACAATATTGCATAAATTTGCATTTCTTGCGATAGTTTGGTGAAAGAGAGAAACATTCAGATTGGTGAATCGAATTTCTACAAGTACTACAAACGAAGACCCAATTAGGAATTATTGCAATGGATTATATATACTAATTAGAATAATGAGTTGTTTTTATATAATTTTGCTCGGTGATTGAAAAGTGAGTCATGCATATGCATGGCATTTTCCAAAGAAGAGATGCCTTGTCCCTCAGCAAAGTAACTTGAAAAAAGCTGCTTTCATAAAGGGTTGAAGCATGCATTCAATTGATCCTCCAAAGCACTTTGCATATAGAAAAAAAAGCAAAATAATCTGAAAATTAATATATAGTAAGCCTTATTGTAACACCATGTTGGCTAGGAAATTAAAATTTTTGGCACAGCCCCACAAAATCTGATCACTATCATATTTAAAATGCAGCAACGGGAGCTAGGGGCGTGGTCTATAATGGATAGGACTGACCGACTTATTGGCGGACCAAGATCTATAAGCACCTAAAAAGCATCACAGGCAGAATTATAAAATGTTTCATTAAAACTTCTTTTTGGGTGATTCTGGTTAATTTATCTGCGTTGTTTAGTTTAAACTAACAGGGAGTGAACCACTTGGGCTTAGCCCAAAGTGGCTAGAGCTATGTGAGGGAGGGGGTTCGAGCTTCTGCAGATGTATTGTAGGAGTTTAATTTAAATATTATTCTTTGGAGTCTTTGAGCTCGAGTAATGGCAGTCTTTTCCTCAAGATGGGAGTTTGACGTCCCTCGAATATTTGAAAGTTTTAAAAAAATATGAGCAGTGTCATATCAACATTAATGATAACATGTCTCAATATAAATATATAATTATACATATCAGTTATAATCTCATATAATATGAGCTGTAATTTAAATAATAATCTCATATAATAATAAAAAAAAAATAACAGGGAGTGATAGCTTCTCTTTTCTGCCAAAATTTGTTGTGAGTTACAGCCACGTAGTTGTGAAACCCTAGATATTCTCAAGTGATCTTGAAAGCACTTTTCATATGTCAAAGCTGAGACTTGTCTTTGTGGAGGAATCTAATCCTTCTATGCAACTCCACTTTGCAATAGAATAATTAATTTAAGTCTTCGGGTTGCGCTCTATAGTTCGAGTTTCGAATACTTGTAGATAAGTTTCCTTATAAATATTTGGAGGTAGATTCATCTCCATCCAAATATTTTTATATGCATTGTTACTTAATTGAGCAGCGTTTATTAGTGGAGATTTTTTTTTTGTTTTTTTTATAATTTTTGGATTGCATTATCAGCAGTTGATTTAACTTATAGTTGATGGCATGGGTTCATTATTAATTTCTATGTGGTAATGTTAAGGAGTGGTCCTCCACTATAAGGTATACTTTTCTACCCATTGTTGTGATAAGTTGCAATCAAAATTTTATACAAACAAAAAAAGACAAGTTACAATGTTAGATACCATCATTGTCTTCTGTTTATATTTGTTATTCACAAACCCTAAAGGACAAATGGCATCAAGTCATTGGTAACACTAATCTTTCTTTTGTCCTTTGTTAATGTATAAACATTGATTATTCAACTTAGGTCATTACATCAACTAAAAGGGTATAGATGGATTAGATTGCTTGTCTATAATTGAATCAAATCAACAGTGAATCCATTTTTCATATGATTTGACTATTCGAGTGTCCCGATCAAAGGGTACCCCGCCTTTGTGAAATACAAGGACCGCTTTCTTTTCCTTTCCTTCTTAATTTAATTTCAACTTCTGATGAGATATTGAGATTGGAGAAGTAACAAAATTTAGAAAAAGAAAACAAGTTATGTATACAGCAGTTTTCATTCTTGTTTCAAGAAAATATTAATAGTCAGTTCTTCGGAAGCACCCAATATTGAAAGGCTAATTAAATTACTTCAATTCTCACTTCTTGTTAGTAAGGGTTCTTAATTTAACGGTATACTATTTTCCTTCACATTCTTGTAAATAGTCAATGGGTGCACATTACTGTATTAGTGAAGCTATTTAACGTTCTTTCAAATATTTACCACAGATACGATTCCATTTTTTTTTAGAGACTCGATAATTTCATCTCTTATGTCATAAGTATATTAGATGGAATTATTAGACTAAAAAGGTCATGGATTGGAGTCTCTCACAATGTATCATAGGAGTTTAATTTATTTTCTCAATTTAAGTGGAGGTAGTATTTTTCTTTTTGAAATGTAAGTTGTAATATTATATAATATAAGTTCTACTCTTAAGTAATAGTCTCATGTAATTAAATATATATATATATATATATATATATTGGATGAAAATATATAAACACTTTCTTCATTAAATTTAAACATTAGAAAGATAGAGAAAATTTTCTTCACTATCTAAATTCTTTTTTTTAATAAATATACAAAGTAATTAGTAATTAATATATTAAAATATAAAATATTCAATATCCAGCATATAAAATTAAAAAAAATTAAAAAATAACTCAGATCACGAAAAAGAAAAGAAATACTAGTTTCTAATCTGAAATTATTTTTTAAAAAAATAGAAGACATGAACTACAAATTCAAAAATAGAATAAAGGAATTCTAAAAGGACATCAGGGCGAGGACAGTCGAGGGGAAGAAGGCAGGCGGCAGTGTCAGGCCTGACACAGCACAAGCTCGGCAGCTTGGGGCTCGGTTGGACCCAGCTTTTATTAAATAAAGGCCGCTAATCAAAATCAATTTCAAAGGCCTCGTTGATTTTTTTTATTTTTTGTGTTTCAAATTTGTTTCCATTACATACACTCGAGTCCACAGAAAGCCATCCTTCCTCAAAAACTCAACGGCTTCCAATGAACAAGTCGCAAAAGTTACAACGGACGTGTCTGTGATTGGCTGCGGTGTAGAATGAGACTGTATGCATATGATCGTGCCCCGTTTGAATTCGATCTATTTTGAGTATTTTCCTATGCATCTCGGTTTTGAGGAATGCCAGAACCACGCGCCTCGATGTTTATGCAGCGGACTATGCAGCGGACTATTCATAATAGAATTTTTAATTTTTTACTATAATTATAAGTAAAGTTCTACTTATAGATCTAAAGATTTTTTTAAAAACCTTATTTTGAAGTTAGTTTAGAATTATATTTCTATTTAATTTAATATTAAAAACACTTTGAATTTTACCAATACTGAGAAAATGGTTTTAAATTTTTTGCATGGGTTATTTCCACCTAACCCCCAAATCTTTCAACATTTTCCACCGCGCACTTAATTCCGTTAATTTGACCGGTATTTTTAACGGAGCTATTTGAAAGTTAGTGAAATGTCTTAAATATCCCTTATCTTGAATTAGAAAAGAATTAAATAAGATAAAATGTTAATCCAATAATTAATATTTACATTAAAAATTCTTAATTAAAAGTAATTAATAATAATCCCATCAATTAATTTATCAAATAAATTTAATTTATTATTATCAAATAATATTTAAGACATGAACTTCTAAATTTACCCTTTAACCGTTAGAATAAATGGTCAAACTAACGGATTTGGGTATAAATTGAGAATTTTTGAAACATTTAGGTGTGTAGTGGAATATGTTGAAACATTTAGGGGCACGACGGAATTAACCCATTTTGTATTGTCTTGAGTTGCCCTCACCTGAACTTTCTTCATCAGAAGGTACGAGCCGACGTGGAGTGAAACTATTAATGGTCAAACTTAAACAACAGTACCCACTTCGCCACCTCCTGAACTAAACCACCCACTAACATGCATCTAGCCTCCATCAAACCCCACGCTGATTCACAAAAGACATCAAATCTAATGGCTAGAAACCCTCGTAACACGTACCAACAAAGAAAAACAAAAATCATAACAAATTTCTTCTCTTTTTGAGCTTTTCCGTGTAGCTAGCTAAGTACTTGCACACTCCCGCTGTAAAAGAGAAGAAGCATGGACGTCTCTGCATCTTTGTCTCCTTCTCAGCACTAAGACAAATAAAAGCAACAGCAAGAAGCAGCAAGGTGTATCATTCTCGATACAAAAAAGAAATATGGGTTTCAAGTTTTTCCCCTTTTCTTTGCTTGTATTATTCACTTGGGCTAATGCAGATACAGAGCTAAGGGCACTCATGGACTTGAAAGCAGCTTTAGACCCAGAAGAGAGGTACCTGTCTTCATGGACCATCAATGGTGACCCATGTCATGGCTCATTTGAAGGAGTAGCATGCAATGAGAAAGGACAGGTGGCTAATATTTCTTTGCAAGGGAAGGGTTTATATGGGAAAGTATCTCCAGCCATTGCTGGGCTCAAGCATTTGACTGGGTTGTACTTGCATTACAACTCTTTGTATGGGGAGATACCAAGAGAAATAGCTAACTTGACTGAGCTTAGTGATCTCTACTTGAATGTGAACAACCTTTCTTGCGATATTCCTCCTGAGATCGGTTACATGGGTAGCTTGCAAGGTTTGTCCTGATTTTGTTGAATAATTATTTCAGATTTTTTAAATACTTCTCGTGTTGAAAGTGGAATGCGTGCAAAAAGTTCTGAACTCGGTTACTTGATTCTTGTCTTTGCACGGTCTTAAATATTGCTGTTTAGATACTGAGAAAATATGACTTGATAGTGTTAGATCTCCAGGTTCGGTGTGAAAGTTGTAGAAATTTATATGCTCTGCATTTTGCCACTCATTTTTTAACTCCTGCACTAATTTACTCATTTTTGTTTTCTGCAGACGGATAGAAATTTGCTTGGGATTTTTTACTTTCTAATTTTAATTTGTTTTCTTGTCTTTAGTACTATGAAACCAGGCTGTGCTTATTTGGGGTGTTTCATATGTTTTGTAGTGTTGCAGCTTTGTTATAACCAGTTAACAGGAAGCATCCCCACACAGCTGGGTTCTTTGAGAAAGCTCAGTGTTCTTGCGCTGCAATCTAATCAACTAACCGGTGCAATCCCTGCGAATTTAGGGGATTTGGGGATGTTAATGAGGTTAGATTTGAGCTTCAATCACCTCTTTGGTTCAATCCCCAGAAAGTTAGCCGATGCTCCTCTACTGGAAGTTCTAGACATTCGAAACAATACTCTATCCGGCAGTGTGCCCCCAGGTAATCATGTTTCTACAACTTAAAATTTCTTTATTTTTTTAGTTCAATCTTGGTTAGTAGTCATTTTGATTTGTTATCTTTAATTTTTTGGTTAAAGCTTTGAAGAAACTGAATGAGGGATTCCTGTATGAAAACAATTTGGAGTTATGTGGAGTTGGGTTTTCTGCATTGAAAACTTGCAGTGCTTCGAGTAACATCAACCCCAGTAGAGCTGAACCGTATGGAGCAGCCACAACTCATTCCACAAGAAACATCCCTGAGACAGCAAATGTGAATTTGCCTTGCAACCAAACTCGGTGTTCAAGTTCGTCGAAATCCCATCAAGCATCTGTTGTTGCTGGCATAATTGTGGTTGTCATAGCATTGTCAGCTATAGGAATCCTGGCCTTCGCTCAATATCGTCGCCGAAAGCAGAAACTTGTGAGCTCATTTAATGCTGCTGATAGTCGTCTTAGTACTGATCAGGCCAAGGGGGTTTATCGGAAAAATGGATCTCCTCTTATCAGCCTTGAGTATGCCAATGGATGGGATCCATTGGCGGATGGTAGGAACCTCAATGTGTTTGCCCAAGAAGTCTTCCAGAGCTTTAGGTTCAATCTCGAAGAGGTCGAGACTGCCACTCAGTACTTCTCAGAGGTTAACTTGTTGGGCAAGAGTAGCTTTTCAGCTACCTACAAAGGGATTTTAAGAGATGGGTCTGTTGTTGCAATAAAGAGCATCAGTAAAACTAGCTGCAAGTCAGATGAATCAGAGTTTTTGAAGGGACTGAATATCTTGACCTCCTTGATGCATGAGAACATAGTTAGGTTAAGAGGATTTTGCTGTTCCAAGGGCAGGGGCGAGTGCTTCCTTGTTTATGATTTTGTCCCCAACGGAAATCTGCTTCACTATCTTGATTTGAAGGATGGTGATGGCCATGTCCTTGAATGGTCAACCAGAGTTTCTATTGTCAAGGGAATTGCCAGAGGTCAGTTTAGCCTTCTAATTATTGTCATTTAAGACTTCTTTTTTCAATTAATGCTTCTGATTGCAAGGAAATTTTATGTATTTAAATTTTGTTCGTAATAACAATGATACCTTTACATTCAGTTGTGTTCAGGTGACCTAATTATTTTCTTCTTTTCAACTATTCCCGAGCAGGTATAGCTTATCTTCACAAGCACACAGCAAATAAGCCAGCTCTAGTTCACCAGAACATTTCAGCTGAGAATGTTCTCACTGACCAGCGCTACAATCCATTGCTCTCAGATTCTGGCTTGCAAAACCTCCTTACCAACGACATTGTCTTCTCAGCACTGAAGGCTAGTGCTGCCATGGGTTACCTAGCTCCTGAATACACCACCACTGGTCGATTCACAGAGAAAAGTGATGTTTATGCTTTTGGGGTGCTGGTTTTACAAGTCCTCTCGGGGAAGCGGAAAGTCACTAACTTGGTCCGACTTGGAGCAGAGTCAAACAGGTTCCAAGAATTTATTGACCCAAACCTCCATGGCAGGTTCTTTGAATACGAAGCAGCTAAACTTGCTAGTATTGCTTCGCTTTGCACTCATGAGTCTCCTATGGAGCGGCCATCCATGGAAGCAATTGTCCAAGAGCTTGGTAACTGTAGTAGTTGTCTCTAATTTCCCGTACTTCACTTCCTCAGCACCATTACCTGAAGAGTTTTCATGTGGGCAATGACAAGCCAGGGATGAGTGTGGCACTAACTACTCACTAATGATGGACCATTTATAATTTATTGTATTAACATGTTATGTGCTTTTGTCCTTTGGCCAAGGGCTAAGCTTTGTAGTTAATGTCATCGAAACACAAGTTTTCTGTACCCTCAGGATGGGGTTTTCATGGGGGATTATCCTCTGTAATCACTGATATTCGATGAATATTTTATGCAGGGAAGTGGGTTTTCTCTGTGTTTTTATCAATGTGTGTCAACTTGATAAACTAATCTCCACTGTTGAAGTAGTTGTAGACTTCCATTATGTTTATCTCTGCAAATCTTACGAACCTGTACCTACTGGCAGTCTGGCACTATTTTATATTTTCCGTGCGTTGACTACATGAATGCCTCAGGAGTATTTAGCAACAATATGATGGAAAGATTAATTATTATCCTCGTTTGCTGTTCGATGATTTAGGCTCCTTTTGATCACATCACTTGTTATAGAAGTAAAATGGACACGTTCAGTTTGTTGCATATGAGCCTAAGCCATTTTGGAGACACAATTATGTTAATACAAATCCAAATGGATCTTTCTACTAATGATCCATTCTGTCACACTAAGTATTTATGATTAGGCTTCTAATCAATGATCTCTAAGCTGGGTTCATTTCTATACCTTGGATTCTGTCATAATCTCATTGTAGCCCTCTGAGCACTGTTCACTGTGAGATGTGATAACAATGATTAAATTCTTAGCTGGCATGTGTTTCTGTTCGCTGCTAGGGCACCAAGCTGAGTCAGGTTTCAGCGCCCAAGTTGTAACCTAATTACTATGAAAATGACTAGGTTGGAAAAAAGCACTGTCAGGTTAAATCATTCCAAAACATGCTTCTTGTGTTTGAGGGTGTATTGTTTGGAAGTGGTGCACAGAACAGAGACTAGCTGGGGGTCTGGCCTCATATTTGCTTTTGAAGACCCAACCCAACATTTTTCTGGGCCTGAAGGGTGCCAGAATTGTGTTTTTGGTTATTGTCCACTGTCGTTGACATTTTGCTCCCAAATGAATGAGATTTCCATTTTGGTGTATGGGTTGTCAGAAATCCTATCCTTAACGGATACACCATAATCCATAAAGAAAGATATTGGTAATAAAGAATTTGTTAAAAGTTACAGAACAGTTTGTTAGACCTGGCAATGGCAATGCTCAGGGTGCAGAGTCGTTTGCAACCCACACACTGCACATGCAAAAACCAGTAATTGTGCATTATTGCTGGCCGGCTAAAGCGTGTGTGTGTGTGTGTAAATAATATAATATGTTACAATGGAAAGGAAACTAATACAGCTTCATGGACGAAAGATTTGTAACTCAAGTCTTTATTTTGAAGAAACATGATTCATAAGTCCATGTCTTTAGCCATTTCGTAGATAGTGATCAATTAGCTGTTCTGTCCTCAATTTGAAGGGCATTAACTTGTAATGGTATGAAATTATGAATAAAATCTGATACAGTTACATTAGTTCTGCTAACTCCAAGTTCTTACTGCACAGAAACTTTATTGCTAATAATTGACACTTGATTTTACATACTGCATAATTGGTAATGTGTAAAATCTACTTGGTCCTTTAATTCTGCGCTGTTTTAATATCATTAAAACATATGCAGTTAGATTGTGTCTTCTCTCTCGTCTAGGCATTCCAAAATATTGAAAATCTCCAGAAAACTCAATCCATCAGGAAAACAGAAGTGGGTGAACTCAATCCATTAATATTTTGTTTTTACTTGATTTTGCAATTTGCTCATATACTTGAACACAATACATATTATCACTCAAAAAATTTAAATCATTACACTGTAATATAGTGTACATATAGATTGCTGTTTACATTTAGGACTCCAAAATTAAAGGCTTTAAATCTTAATACCCTCCAGTGATCTAAATTAGTAGTACTAACCACATTTGCTCTTTTCAGCCAGCAAGAAAAAGGAGCATTAATTTGCTTTTTGTAGAAATGAATCAATCTAAGCTTGAATTTGTTTCCCTTGTGGAAACCTGACTCTGAACACATGCTCTTCACCAGTGCATTTATCAACTTTAACTATCCAGTGACTCTTCTTATTAGCACTTGCTGCTGCTATTCTTGTCACTAAGAGCCCTTCACCTATAGGCAACAGCTGAGATTTCGATCCGCTGGACCGCCATGACCCTTTGCGAAATGCATTGTAGCCAACAACCACAGCACCGTTTGGCTTGTTCCCTGCTTGCACTGCTCGCAGGACACCTTCATGGTTCTCGAGGTTACAATCGATAAGCACAAAATCTGCTTCCCTGAAGTGGCTTAACATTAGACTTTGAGCATCACCAATGACAAACTCGACGTGGGATGCATCAAGGCCCAGGATTTTTTTGGATAATTTGTACTCTTCGACGCTGCGAAGAATGCAAACTACGCGGCCACCGGTTTGATGAGCAGCAGCTGCCAGGGCTAGTGTTGAGGCATTGGCAACATTGGCACAAGCCACGACCATTAGCTGTGCATTGTTGCCAGCAGCTAGTGCTGATATGAACTCTGCTTCATTTGGTTCCTTTGCCTTTTGGCCCTGCGCAAAGATCACATAATAATACAAGTCAGGAAAAAAATTGAAACATAGATGTGAAATATTAATATTAATTATCATGAAGATGTGAAATATTACATGATGCTTACCATTTTGAGGGTTTTGAGGTAGGCTTTTGTGGCATTTTCAGCAGACCAGCAAGCCATTTTATTTTATTTATTTATTTTTGTATTGAATTTGATTTTGAGAGAAGAAGCAAAGTCTTTTTCTTTCAAATTTCAAGCTTATGTCAAATGAATTGATGCCTTTGGTCTAGGCTGATGGAGCTTATATATACTAACAACCAAAGGAGATTAATTATTGAAGAGAGGCCATGTCATAACAAGTGGCTAATAATAATAATAATGCAAGTACAATAAAGAGACTTCAATTGTTTCGTTTGGGTGGACCATTTTTAATCAATTCTAAATTATTGCACAAATCTAAGAAAATAATTCCATGTTTCCATAGTTTTATTTTCCAATGTACCAGGTTTTCACACAATTTTCAGCTTTTACAAATTGGGGAGAAAAAAAAAAAGAAAGTAAAAACGCAAAATAATTCATAAACATCGTATGTAATACTCCTCCAATTTCCATCTTTTAACCTTAGATTTTTTAAATTTTAGTGATAAAAGATTTTATTTCAAAAACCCCAACCCCACTTTCCCAAATCTTAACCAATTTCTCAGGTGATTAAAAATAAGAATAGTTTCATATAAATGGACTGCAAATCTTTCAATTGATCACAAATTAACAAGCTTGAGTAAGTTTCCTGGATAGCAGCTTAATAATTATTAAATCAAATTCAACAGATGATTCATATAATTAAAGGGGCTTGCATGATTCATTAAGGCATCACACAGTTTCCCAAATATTCATCAATGAATTAGCTGTGATGTCCTTTGCTGGAGAGACATTATGTTAAGGAAATATTGAAAAGAAATTATGAGATTCTTAAGGCAAAGCATTAAATTGTATTTGATATGTTAGGGACAAGCAAAGCAATGGTGAATGGTCCATGTTAACTCTGGCAGCAAAGCAACAAATTTGTGGTTATTATACATGGTTTTGGGATTTAATATTAAAATTAAGCTTAAAAAATGAACAATTTGTTCACTGTCCTTTTATAATATATGTGAGGTTATATGTGAACTTGTCTTAAGTGCTTGTTTGGAATTACTTTTGATAGACTCAAAAGTGATTTGAAAAGTTAAAAACTAATTTTGATATTTGGTAAATTTAAAAAAAATTATTTTTGTTATAATCACATCTTACAAAGTAGGTAAGGAATAACTTTTCAAAATCTGGTTTTAAAAGCTACTCATTTACTGCTTTTTAAAATCCACTGTTAGATAGGCAGTTTTTTTAGAAATTAACTTTTAACTTTTTAATATTACTTTTAAAATTCAAAAATAATTCCAAACAACCCTACATTAGAGACTATAATTTTTTGGATTTAATTTTACATCAATAGCCGATTGGAGATAGAATTCATAAATCACAATATAGGTTATAGGAATCTTTGTCTTATAGATTAATTCTATGACGCATAATTAATTCTTCCATGATAAACTTTTTAGCAAAGTTAAAAATTATAATAATAATGTTAAAAAATCCCAATATTTGAATTTCTAACTTGAATGCTATTGTCAAATATCACTTATCTATTAAATGATGTATTTTACAGTTTATAAAATCACTTAAATACTATCCTACGGTGAATGCCAAATCAGTCGAGACTCGAATTTAAAGTTAAATGTTCGGATACGTATCATTGTTCAAATTGTTGATAAAATTTTGGCTATTTTCACAAGTTCCCAACCTTTTATGCTAACTGAATGATGCGTTGTATTTGTCCAAAATCAGTCATATACAGTGATAAGTACAACCAAATATACCCAGAAAAATCTGAGAAACGTTTTTCATTATTCACCAATTTTCCGCAAAATCAATCAAATCTCTTCAATTCTATTATTTATTGCACTTAAGCATTCAAATGAGACAAGAATAACATGTAAAGGAAGCATTTGAAGAATTATTAAGTGATAATTAAGTCATGTAATAATTAAATGCAAGAAATTTCACTAAAATGAGCTGGCTATACCTTTGAATAAAATTAAACTTCTTTGTGCACCCCAAAGGCCGAACACAGATCCAAATCAAGATCAAGCTGTTTCCTTCCCAATCGCAGAGATAACAAATGAAGCCCCATTGAAAATGCTTTTATGTCTGCTTGTCTCTCTGGCAAAACTGACATGCCCCATTTGTCTGATTCTTCAGAAGAGATGATACAAACCCTTTGCAGCAAAATTTGCATAAGCTCTTTAATACAGTCATGGCCTTGCCTGCAGCATGATCAGTATCTAGCATTTTCCTCACTATTCTATGAACTTATTTTTCATTTTCTTTGGCTGCAGTTGGATTCCAGGAAAAGCCGAAAGATAACAAAGGAAACGTGCATGGGAGTCAGAAAATTATTAAAAAAAAGTGATGAGAAATGGGGAGTGTGTGATATCAATTAATTAAACGAGTTGTGGCCTCAAGATTCTGAAGAATTTTTAATGCATCCTTTGAAGAAACATGTCTGCATGGGTCGACACTATCAGGTTTTTTTTTCATTTTTTTAAATTTTAATGGTATTTACGATTGCATGCATACGCGTGTGTGTGTGTGCATGTAGGCTGATTGCAATTGCCCCATACATATTTTTACTGTAGCAATCACTTAAAGGCAAATGCTATGTTACATTTCATGTAACATACACACTCCACAATGACCACACAAATTATGAGTTCTCTCACTTAAAATATTTTAGGGTTGTTATGCTGCCACATCATATCAGTCCCAAAACGAGGCTCGGATAATTTTACAGAAAATATTTGGTGAAGAGAAGCACGAGAGAAAGACGAGAGAAATAAAGAAGAAAATTGTAAAGAGAGAGTGAGTGTGTAGAGAAAGAGAAGACAAAATTCTCTCGTCTTTCTCTCGTGCTTCTCTACACCTAGCACTACTCTAATTTTACATATGCATACATTCAAAAGTATTAAGGCAAATCGGTCCAAATTTATCTTTTTATTTGTTTAGGTATTCTCTTTTAGTTTAGATTTAAGTCATTATAATTGTGCAAGCGGATTCAGTGCATGTATAATGTACACATTAATTCTATACTTGTTGGGTACGTATTATGTACCTCAGTACTTGTCGCTGCACGAATAATAATGGTTTATAAATTTAACTAATTAGCATAGTTTGATACTCTTGCAAAGTTAATACAATAATTAACCATAGGAATACAAACTCGAGTACATAATTCTACACGACGACATAAAGAATTCAATTAAAAAAAGAAGAAGCAGTGGACCAAGATTATGTCCATATTACTATTGGTTTTAAAGAATCGTATTGTTTGATGATGATTGCTTGTCATCATGTGGCACATGGCGATGCCTTTGGGTCAATTGTGACATGAAGGTATTTTTAGAGGATCAGGAGTCTCTCCTGATCATGTCTTGAGTAAATAATTTTATTTTTTATTGGTAGCTAATAAATAAAAAAATAAAAAAAGTTGAATTTTATTCATACACTACCACTAAATAACACATAACAAGATTTTTTTTTAATTTAATAAAACTATCAGGAGAGAATTATATTCCATTTTTGGAATACCGTATCTCATAATCTGAATATTATTAAATAGTAAAAACTTATAAAATATGATTATGAAAGGTACCCAAACTGTGGGGATATGATTTGGTACCCTCGCGGCACCGTAGCCACTGTCAATGCAATGATGCTAATGTTTTGTTTCCCATTTAATTTTCTCTCCATCGCAACTTCTAACTAGTCTGCTCGGGCTTCAATTCAGGCTTTCTGAGTGGAGCCGCAGAGGCATCTGGGCTCAATCTGTTAGAAATCAACAAGTTGGCATTCAATGGTTTTGAGTTTGAAATTGGGCCTTTTTGCTTCAGTAATTAGGCCCATAGCCCTTGTGCTCAAAGTTTCTCCGAGATCCTTGAGATTATTCCAAATCCTTAAAAAATTAAGCCATTTTCTACATTATCTTCCGAATCAGAGTAATAACTAAGTTTATATTTATCACTCCAATAAATAAATGATATATATCATTTGAGTCTGTTAAATTTCTAGCATTATTGATTCAAACAAAATCTCACAATTTTCTTATCATTTTCTAATAACGCCACTTCATATATGCATTTCTACATTTTTAAGAAATCACTCTATATTTTATATTGCCCAATAAGTATATATCTAATTTGAAAGCACTGCAAAGTGTTTTTTTTTTTTTTACATAAGGCTATTTACCAAAACTTAAAAGAAAGAAAAATAAATTATGTTTTTCCGTTGAAAACCCATTGATCGAATTAAGATCTTATTTGGTATTGAGATGCCATAACTTTAAAACTATAGATGTTGAGGAAAAAAGTTATAATTATAAAATAAAAGTTAATAGTTTATAATAAATATAATTTTTAAATAATAACTTTGACAAAATTAATAAAAAAATGATGGATTTTTTATTGTACAAATATAAAATCATATAAACCTAACTTTTAAGTTATAATAATTAGTGCTTCTTAAACAAAAAAGTACAATAATTAATATTTACTAAACACTTTAATATATTAATTTTTAAGATACAACTATCCAATTTTAATTCTAAACCAATCATAAATAAAGCAAACAAAAGATGAAAATATCCAAGTGTTTGATTTCGTCTAGTCAAAATCCAAATAAAATATAGTGATATGATTCAATGGAAAAAGATTAGACTGATCACACGGTCAGAGAAGTGAGATCAAATTGTGTGATTCGCAGGTACACACAGCACGCCTACTCCTGACCAGCTGACAAGTATTCATCAACGCACACGCATGCGTAAACATCTCCTGCTTCCAGTTCAACCCCATGGTAACCACTTTACGCTCGCACCCCGTCATCATCCATTCGTACATTTAAAAACAAGTGAAAAAAAAAAATCAAAAAACGAAAACAAAAAGAAGAAGAAAAAACGAGAGTGAGAGAGACATGGGGAATTCGTTTTGCATGTTGTGTGGGTGCATCGACCAGGCGAGTGTCGGCATCGTCGAGAGGTGGGGCCGGTTCGAGAAGTTGGCTGAACCGGGTCTACACTTTTTCAACCCTTGCGCCGGCCAGTGGCTCGCTGGTATCCTCTCCACCAGGATCAATTCCCTTGATGTCCGCATCGAGACCAAAACCAAGGTATCTTTTCTATTTACTTTTGTTTATCGTTTTTTTTTAAAATTTTGTGCACGTTTACGATTGCTTAAGCCCTAAGTTTCGATCCTGACTTTTATTTTAGTTAATGATATGTCGTTCTTTTAGTTTTGCTATGGATTTTGTGAGTAAATTCTTGTTTGTTAGTTTAATTGAAAGATGTGTTTGATGATAAGCGTTCATTAAGGTTAGCCCAAAGTTGATAGAAACTTTAAAGATGAAAGAAAGGTTTGTGGTGGTGTTGATACCATGATGTGCATGATGAGTAATGGCATGTTTGGTTGTGTAAGCATGTACACCTGCGTTCCATTTCTTGATTCGTTTATCAATTCTTTCTAGTTGGGTAAAATCCATTCGGAAAGTGATGATTATGACTTTGTTGGCTGTGAGAGGGTAGAGCTGTTTGAAAATGGAGATTTGGATATCACCTAGTTGGAGTGTGCTTAAGATTTAAATTGCATGCGTAAATTTGATGGAGTTGTAGACCGTGGAAGGCTAGCTTATTTGGTGTTTTGCGCTTTTTACTTGAATAGCCTTATATCTCAAATTGGTCTGGAGGAACACGTGCAATGCTCGTATCTATTTTGTCAGATACGAGGTATCAAAGCGAAAGAAGCAATTCCGATATTAAGGAATATTTGTACCCTTCCCCTAGGAAGACAGCCCCAACCATGTTTTTCTGTCAGCATGTCAGTGAGTTGAGATGTTGTGGCTTTGTGAGTATTAATACTTGTCTTCCGCTTGCAGGACAATGTCTTTGTGCAACTGCTGTGTTCAATTCAGTACCGGATTGTCAGAGCAAATGCTGATGATGCATTTTATGAGTTGCAGAACCCCAAAGAGCAGATCCAGGCTTATGTGTTTGATGGTATATTTTTATATTATTTTTCTAGGCTATAATCATTCTGCTTACTTCTTGGTGTAACTTGTTTTTCTTCTTAGTGGTTCGTGCTCTTGTTCCAAGAATGACATTGGATGAGCTCTTTGAACAAAAAGGCGAAGTTGCTAAAGCTGTTTTGGAGGAACTTGAGAAGGTAAGTGGATTGCTATTGTGTAGTATTTTCTGTTAATGTTACCTCCATGTTAATAAAAAGAGCATATTTGTAGCCATTTTTGCCTTCTATTTTACCTTTCATTCCATGAAAATTTGTTGTTTTCTTGTTTTCCTTTACATTGAACTGCTTGTTTACTGTTTTGTTGGGTTTTGATGCTCAGGTTTTCAGGATTTAAAATTACTGTTTTGATGGCTTGAATCAGTTGAACTTTTTGTGGGTTTCTAGACATCTGTTTCCATATGATAGTAGTTATTCCTTCTCACTAATATCTGTTTTGAGCTTCAGTTATTGGATAATGTTTTTGATAGTCTATGATGAAATCATGGATCAGGTGATGGGTGCATATGGATATAGCATTGAGCACATATTGATGGTAGACATTATACCTGATCCTGCTGTGCGCAAGGCAATGAATGAGATCAATGCGGGTAATGAACTAATACAAACTATCTTGCTGTTGTAACTGCATTCAGATGTATTTTCTTGTTTTGATATCAGTGGGAATGGGGGGGTTAGCTGCATTTGTAAACTGGATGTGGCAGAGGGCTCATGTCATGCAGTCCCTGAATTTGAGTAGGAGACTGGATGTTGTTTAAAAGGCTAATGCTATGTCCAGTGGTGAAATTGAATTATAAAGAAAATTTGAGCAGTTTGAAATCTCAATTCATGCAACCATTTGCAGTAATTGTATGCCTCATGCACTTGCAGAATGAGGCAGGTACATTTATCATTAAAACTTTGACACTTAGCGTAGATTGTTGTTGAACAACTTTTACCAATAATTCTTGATTCTCTCATTCTGTCAGAGCACAAGATTTCTGTAACTATTGTTGCTAATGACTAGCAATTACGGAAGATATAGTGGTCACAATCATACTTGTATTGTACAATGACTGAACTATTATTATTATTTTATTACAGCTCAAAGGCTTCAGCTTGCTAGTGTATACAAAGGGGAAGCTGAGAAGATTCTCCAAGTTAAAAGAGCAGAAGCTGAAGCTGAAGCCAAGTACCTTGGTGGCGTAGGTGTGGCCAGGCAACGGCAGGCAATAACAGATGGTTTGCGAGAGAACATTTTGAACTTCTCTCATAAGGTAGAAGGCGCCTCAGCTAAGGAAGTTATGGATCTCATCATGATCACTCAGTACTTTGACACGATCAAGGACCTTGGGAACTCATCAAATAACACAACTGTCTTTCTACCCCATGGTCCCGGTCATGTTCGGGATATCAGCGATCAGATACGCAACGGGCTGATGGAGGCATCTGCTGCTCAAGTAGAGGGTTGAGTGATTTTTACCCGCTATTGTCAATACTCTTGCAGTTCTTTCTACAGCATATGATTGCTTAAGCTACATTGAATTTACAGAGATGCTACTAATATAGGATGGTATTCACACTTCGTTGTATAGTTGTTTTTCCCTGCTGCCAAGAGCTACGAATAAACAGGATTATAATGTTTTCATTTGGAAATATCTTTTTCATGTTCCATTGTTTCCTTTTGCCTAGTGTTATCTGCAAGGGTGGTTTATAGTTTACTTGGCTTGATTTTGCCTTCGTCTTCTTCATCTTCTGCACGTAACATCACTAGAACCTCACTCGATAGATTTCGGTTATGCTTACACTTTAATTATTCAGTGTCGTCATCTTGAAAGAGAGAGGGGGGGCAAATATTGAGCAGATTTTTCGTTAGTGTGATGTTGAAAGAGAAAAATTGGTTGATCGCAGAAAGAGTATAGTCGAAATAATTTCCCAATTGTTCCCAAAAGACAATGCAAACAAACAATGGGCCGTCAAAAGCAAAAGTGGGCCAACGGCAAAATCCGTCTGTTTCGATAGACATATTTTTCGGTTCCAATTTGCCAATTTCCTTGCGCTTGTAGAGAAAATCAATCATCATCAGCTAGGAGAAAAAGATTAAAAAAACTAGGGGATCATAATTAGATGCTTCTATAATCATCAAAAACAATGATTATTTTAATAAGTTATGGGTCCTAGAGTACTTTAAATTTCAAAATTACGTGGTGAACAAAAGTGATTTCGGTGAGATGGGATAATTCAAACTTTAGGTAACGTTGCTATAAGTATTTCTTTTGAAATGGGTAAAATCATAATCATGGTGTAATTTTTTTATACCTAATAAGTAGTTTTCATCAATGAAAATAATTGATTGCTTCGTTTACTTTTCCTCAAGGTGCTTCCCGGAGACATTTCTTAAAAGAATTTGCCATAAAATGGAAATTTCACAAAGCAAACAAGAAATTACTATATTCAGCCGTCTCTTCAAAAAATCACTTCTCTATTCTAAACTCTTGCACTTCTGCAGCTTCATCAAAATTAAAGCTTCCCTTCTCTCATAATTTTTAGCACTTTCTTGCCAATACATCATTCCAAGAACTATTAAAACTGTAAAAAAAATAAAGCAAAAACTGAACAATGAAATGAGAACAGAGAACTAGTCAATATATGTGGGCCTAAGAGAAGGAAAATGATAAACAACAGATAAGGAAGTATGTGGTTGGTATCAAAAAAAAAAAAATTAATAGCAGGCAGCAATATTCACATATAATTTTTTACTAATGATTCAGCACAATCATAATCTTTCTCAAAAAGTAACCTTTTTTTTTTTCTGTTGATAGTTTTTACTCAATCATCAAACTCGTCATCCCCTCCAGCAAACCCAGAAAAGAAATTAAAAAGGAGAAAAGAAAGTCCCCAGTACTTTATCATATACATTTAAAAGTCAAACGGTTAGTATTTTATTTCTACACAATAATCCCTAACCAATATACTGAAAAAAAGTTGAACACACAAGAACTTCCTTTTTTTTTTCACCCTGGTGTAATCTGTCATTGAAAAAAAAAAACCGTATAGTAATTATGATCAGATATGCATTATCTTGTTATGTATACTTTATTCTACTTTAAAATTCCTGATGTAAAAGATTTAGGTACATGATGTGCATGATCTGACATATCTTTAACATAAAGAAAAAGATAGATAGCTTGTTATTTCAAATTAGAAAGTCCGAAAAAAAATTGCAGACGCTAAACAGGGCCAGAAGCAGTAAAGCAAAGCAATTCATTTCAAAATTTTCAACTTACTCCTACAGATCCAGCATGTAGGACTCCAATTTCAAGTACTACCAAGAGCTGTACAAGTGAAGGTTAAAATAGAGATGATGAAAAAGAACATTAATCATAAGGGATCATTGAAAGTGGTAAGATTCTTGTAGAAAGAGAGTCCTGTCCTTACTAATGATTGTACATCCTTCCCTTTAACAATAACATGAGTGGAGTGAGAAATGAAGCCATACCATACCGGTAAAAGAGCTTCCCTTTCTGGTTGGTGAGCAGTCGGCATTACTGCCCCTAACTGACAGAGTCCTGCATTTCTTCACCAAATTGATTAGCAAAGGTAAACCAAAGATAAATACATTCACTCTACCAAAGAGAACCGTAAAAAGTGAGGAGCCCACTGACTTTCACATTTAACTCAACTGCACAAGAAAATTCACTTTTACTGATCACAATGGGTTTCCTATGATAAGTGGAAACGATAGGATATGGTTTCCCGAAGGAAGGAGAAAAAAAAAAAACCAGTAAACTACAATTTAGAGATGTGACATGAATCAGGATGAGCAAACTAGAGCACAGCCTTGCTACTATGGGAAAAGGACACAGTGATTAGCTGCTATATTGTCATGCATTTTTTATTTTATTTCATTTTTCCTTTTCTCCCATTACCTCCAAACTATTGTTAGTGCATCTGTAATTTTGTAGCGTGTAATGTAGATTTGACTGTTTTTACCTGTCAGAAACGGCATCTCATGCATTCCATCTCCAAAGTTCTGTGAGTGTTAGGAAAAGAAAAAAGAAAGTCATTACATGTATGTGTCACCTCTTTTTTCTATGTTTTTTCTAACTTGTATTTTTTATCTTTGGTGATGGCACTGTGTCATTTACACAACATACTCTAAGCATGAATAAACAACAATGCTCACAACATAGTTCAACAACCAGCCTACATCATTTACCAAAACATTATCATTATGGGTTAAATCCATTTTACAGTAAATAAAGGCAAAGAGCTTGGACATAGATAAATGGCTTTACTTTGTAAACACATGCACATGACTGCAAGACATTTGAAAATGTAACTTAAAATTATATCCACCAACCTGCTGAGTTAGGTCAAAAACACTTGCTGAAACGTTGAAACTGCAAAACAATTCAAGGTTGTTGCAGTATGAATATCAGCTATGTGTATGTGCCTCCTCATGCCAACAAGGCTAGTTGCTTTTGCTTTGCTTGATGCTCTTTAGTAATCATGGTACCCTAACTGATCGCTCTCAAATACTTAATTTTCAACTTTGACATCAAAAGTTTGAAAAAAGGTCCACCAAGAGAGTAGAAATATCCTGATAATTTGCAATGTTAAAAAAGTCACTGGAAATGATGGGTTATAAGCTTTGCAAAAACAAAAAACAAATAGATAAACTGAGGGGAAAGAAGGCCCATTTGCTTTTACTTTCCTTTGACAGGGACAATTAAAGCACTGAGATGGACATCCACTCCTTATAGTGGGGCTCCACGTATTCAAGAAACAGACACCTTAGGTGATTCATGAGTTAGATAGCAAGAATTGCTGCTTCTGCAACAAAGATCTTCTCTCGAGTTCTTCCAAGGTTGACTCACGATCAACTCTGATTTCAACCAGTTCACAGAAACCCTAATCTGCAGCCAAAAAATAAATAAATAAATAAATACTTTCAGATATTTGCCATTTTGTTGTCTTTTTTGCGACAACTTCTATCCAGAATCTTATAGTAGTGGCTACTCCGGTCCAAAATTTAATTGGTCTATCATCTAATCATCAAAATGCAACATGGCATACTCCGCATTTCCTATAGTATTCAACAACAAAATCAAGGATTCCCCAAACATGGAAAGATTCCGTTTCATTTCTTACTTAACGCTGTTACATCACGGATCATGAAGCAGAACCGGTAGCCATTCAAGCATTAATTCTTTAGAGGGATGTTGGACCCAGAATTTTTAAATGGGTTCTAATTTTTGCAACAGATATGGGGTGTGTCTACAGGTACTGAAATCTTCAAATTCTCAACGGATATCAGAAGATGGCTGATCAGGTGCTAAGATATGAGTGTATCACACTTAAAGTGTGGGAGCCCATAGGCGACAGAGAGAGTCTATGAGAAGAACCAGAAAATCCTTTCTACAGTCAGGCAAGCCAATGGGCAGTGATTCTGTGCACTAGCAGTATTCATGCATTTAAATGTGAGAATAACACAGCATCAAATGCATATAGAACATCCTCCCAACAAAAAATAAAGGAGTTTTACAATGGACAGTACAAGCGAATCGGTTAAACATCTTGTCTTCTGGTCATCTCGATAGGATTTGTACCAACCAAAAGCCAAAATCTGGGGTACTAATGAGGACCAAAAATGAATTAATACAACCGGTAAAAACAACAGTAATTTTTCCTATTGGCTAAGATTTCAGAAAATATGGCAAGAGAAGAAGAAAAATATGATTTTAGTCATGGCATAATCAGCTATGCCCTTAATATTTATCGTTGTAAGTTAAGGTCTGATAATAACTTAGGTGGGAGTAAATGGAGGTCATAAACTTCAAATAATGGGCAATTATCTTGAAGTTGTGACTATATTTGTTAAAAACTTCCGTCAATGAAGAATATCAATGTTTGCACCATGTTTTGATCCTCTAGAAATAAAGAAAACAAATGGCATCCTATCCACATAATTCTTTCACAGGTCACGATAGCAAAACTGTTGTTTCCTTCAAGTTACATACAACACAGAAATTACTTATGAAATTAATCTGCATATGTCATGGCACCAGTTTAGAATCCTACTTTAAATCAGGATTTGCGGTGCTAATGATATATAGATCCTTGTCTAGGATAATAATTCCAATCCACGTGATGACTACAACATCCAATCATCTATAGCTCCAATTTAGCTACTGTTACCTTTTGGTTTATATCATTCCTTTCCTTTTTCTCTTTCTATTTATCCAAACAATTGGATATGTATTTCTGCCAGTCACCATTTTGGACATTAGAAGTTATAATAAAGTTCAATTCTTTTCAGAATAAACTATGTTAGCAGCTAGTACAAAATTTAAACATCCATGATAAATGCTTATATCATTATTCCATCAATTGTCTGAACAAAGGAAAAATTAGTCATCGATTTATAAATCATAAACAGTAAAAATTTCTGAAGGAGGCATCCACAAGCAGTCCGTAAAAGCAGCAGATATGCCAGAAAACATCAGCAAATGATTCATTCTGGTCGCTATTCACAAATAAATATTCATTTTGAGCTTGTAAACATAAAAGCAAACATCATGATACAATACATCTCTAGTAATGCTAGAAGTAGTTAAAACATTCCTCTTTACGTTTCAAGGGCCTGCAGATGTTTGTGTTTATAAACAAGAAAGGGTCTCTTCTCCGCGAACCATACTGCAGGAGATCAATCATTCATTCCAATAATGCAGTTCTTCGATTCTAGTATAGAGCGGTTGAATCGCTTCCCTATATATCTATGTCCCAGCATACCTTTCTAAATCTTGGACTATGCAAAAATGGACAAAGAGAAAAGAGTAGTGGCAAAAAGAATTCAGTAAATCCTACAGTTTCAAAAGTTTACAGGAGTTCAAAAGAAAAACATTACATTGATGATGCATCAGCAAAGACTTCATTGAGCATGTCATCTTCGCAGCCTGATGTAGCAAACAGCTCTGCATCCTTTTCTTCCTCATTAGAAAAATCTCGTTTTTCAAGCTTGGCATGAGCTGCAACAAATATCATCTTCTGAGCCCTTTCAAGGCTTGCCCGAGAGTGTCTCTGCACACAATACCACTTCATAAAGGACCAGTTACACTTAAATCCAAATGAGGTTGCATGAAGGAAAATTAACCTCACTGCAACTTTCCCTAATGACTTGTATTCACTAAGGCAAGTTTCCCAGACAAGCCTACTGCTCTGGGGATTTGCAATTCTCATCTTTCCAGTTATAGGATCTCTCTGTTTGACCTGAACAGCCTGAGCATAGAGGGGGTCAAGCCCTTCGGATCTCCATTTCATGAGCTCCATCAATGCAAAATGAGCTTCTTCCCTAGAAACAAGCCTGGTTATGAGCTTATCCACATCCTTTTCCTGCTCTTCTGTCAAGCATTTGAACGGGGGAAGGTATTTTCCACTGTTGTCCTTTATCAAGTAAAGAGGATCGAGTATAAAGGCAGCTGACCATGCCGGGTGATAATTTTTTCTGAATCTCTTTTCAACTATTTTCTCAACATTTTCTCCCGGAATACTGAATTTGGCACACCAATTCTTCACCTTTGATCTCAGCTCCTCCCAAAGAGGGAGGCATTGTCCAATTAGCGGTCTCTCGGCTTCAATCTCCTGAGTCATCCCTTTTATGAGCTTCACAAGGGAATAAACTGCTTCCAATTCATTCCAAAACACCTCACTTTGAATGATCGCCACAACTTCCCGAGAAACTGGATCATCCATACAACTTACCTTTATCGAATCATCCAACACAACCATTTGGAGCACACGGGCAGAGCTCCATACATCCTCCAGCATCCCAAAAAAATGCACAAAGTTATTTCTGCAGTCACATTTGTTTGAGGGAACTCGAATCAACTCAACATACTCAAGCCCCACCATCTTGTGCTTTCTTAAACTACTCCTAATCTGCGGTTTATTATTTACAAAATTTCCAATCTTCAAACAAGTCTCCCTAACACTTGTAAACACCGGAAGCTCTTTACCAAAATCTTTAAGTAAACTCAAAAACCCTTGAAGTTGACAAGACACATTCACCATCCACTGATTCTGAGTCTCCAAATTCCTCAACGCCTTTGCTTTATACTTATCAGCAACTATCCCTACACACCTTTGAACACCATTACCACGTATTCCCATCACTGTTTCCCAGAAAACATCCTCCGCCAACTTAGACGAAACTGACCCTCCAGTAATCAAAGCCTTCTGGTACACACTAGTCCCATTAGGCAAATTAACCGTAAACTTAACTAGATTATCATCATCACCATCACCACAACAAGTTCTAATCTTCCACCCATCAGAAGCAACTTGAAAAAACATTGCCTCTCTAATTCTAATCTCCGACTCAGTCTTTGCCTCAACAAACTTTCTATCAAGCCTAGCATCTAAAACCTCCTTACGCGACACAACTGGCAACCCCACTTGGCTAAGAAAGGCTCTAAACTTAGGATGATCGAAACTCGAAAACGAGACCGACCCACATGAGTCATAGAGCCAATCAGTCAATAACTCAACAGCTGAATCGATTTGGTCCTTGCTTAACACAGGACCAGGCCTGGTTTTAGGACTCTTAAGCTTCTTAACACTATCTTCTAGCATCGCTAGCGCCCCCAAATCTTCTCTCCCGCCAGACAAAACCAAATGTGGCGACTGCGTTGACTCAACTATCGCTAACGAGTTGTTGTTGATGTTGCCCGTTCGCGCTTGTGTTTGGTTCTTACTCCGCTTTCTGTTACCGTTACCGTTGCCGTTATTGGTGACGTGGACTGGCGGCGGGGATGCTGCGAAGGAGGACAGCGGCAACGGAGAGAGGGAATGCGGTTTCAAAACGGCGGCGAAATTGGGGCAGGTGCCGCGTTTGAGGTGCTCGGAGGCGGTCCTCGAAGGGTTGGAGGCGGAGAAAACGGCGTCGCACAAGGAGCATTTGAGCTTGACGGCTTTCGGGAGGTTGGTTTCGGGGTGCCTAACGAGGATCGGTTCCAAGTGCACCCAGTACCACGCGCCTTTGCCTTTAATGGCTTTGGTTCGGACCATCATCAGGCCTTCGTATCGCTTGTTCACGGCCTTCGATGCCACGTCGTCTGTCGTCGCAGTGGCAGTTGTCGCTAGAGATGATGACACGTCAGTTTGTGGTGGCAGGAGTGGCGACGGCGTCGTATTTGCAGAAGCCATTTTTGAGTACTTATGTTTAAAATCTTAATTAACCAAGAAGCAAAAAAAAAAAAAGAGAGACACACACAAGGGCAGCGTTTGGATGTGATACTCTTACATGTGATGTGATCAGCCAAACGCGACGTAAGTTGAGTGTGTTCGTAGGGTGTTTGTGGAAATGTTTAGCTTCAGTTGACTGGCATTGAAGGGGAGAAGAGTGAAGACACAGAGAGAGAGAGAGAGAGTGACAAGGAGGTGTTTGTTTGTTAATGTTTGTGTTTTTTTTTTTTTTTTTGTTCTTTCGAAGGAATGAATGTAATTTGCTAATACGTGCAACTCGTGGCTAGTTGTTATTATTATTATATATAATAATAATGTTTTTTTTTTTTCAACCGTTTGGGGATTGCATCATGTTGAGGTAGTCCTACTATTTATTGTGATAAGTAAATATTATTAAAAAAAAAAACATGGGCCTGATGAGACGAGACGAGACCAGATGTATGATCTAGCTATCTATCTATCTATCTATTGTCTTGATTATGGACTTGACTAGCTTACAGAATCTGTAAGCTACAGACTGCAGCATCAGCCGTTGGATGTGGAGTGAGAAACTAAACAATAGAAAATCGGATGGTGGGATGACGGGAGATGCTTGTTACAGAATCTGTACCATAGACAGATCCCTTGATTATAATTGAAAGATTCTTGCTTAGACTGCCAGTAAACTCACGCCAGTGCAGTGTCCCTAATGTGTTAAAAGCCTTAAAGGTCTCGTGCCGTGATTATTGCTTATTTTACACTGAAAATGCTAGCTTAACTCTCAACCTTTTTCATTTTTAATTTTATTTTTATTTAATGAATCAAAAACAACCAATCTAAATAGTTTATTTATTTTTATTAAATTACATTTCTAGTTGTTGAATTTAATAATTAATATAAAAAAATTATTATAACTGAATAATTTTCTGTTTTGTATTAAATAATAGCTTATATAAATTATTGAAGTAGAATTTTTTTATATATTTAATCTTAAACCAAATGCAAGTTAAAATAAATTATTAAATAAAGATGTTAATTATTCTTTTCAAGTTTGGTTTAAACTAAGATATCAGAATTAATCCTATCTAAACCCATGACTCCCAAAATTCTTGGCCTAAGAGTTGGACTAATTTCTTAATGCAGACAGCCAGATGTAGTCTTGGACTCAAATTTAAAAATTTTTGTCCTGAAAATTAATCTACTCCTATCTTTATCTTTATTCCAGCAACCAAACGTAGCTTAAAGGCACTTGGATTATTGATCTTTTACGAGGAATCAAATATCTTTCCTCGTAAATGTGGGTATGAGTAAATATCTCTTTAAAAATTAATAATTTCAACTACAAATGATTCATTTGAATGCTCAAATTTAAAGAGATGCTTCAATTTCGAGTAGAAAAAAAAAGGATGGGGGCAACATAAGGTCCCCCCCCCCCCAAATGTAATTCAATGTTGTGAAGTGCTACTTGAACCCAAATTTTAATAAGTTTGCAAACGGTTTGTTAAAAAAAAAGAAGAATTAATTGTGATTACACCCGAATCTGGATTAGTCGGGACTCAATATAATAGCTGAAAATCGGATGGTTTAAATCCAAAAAAAAAAGAAGGAAGAATTGGATTCCAGCAATTCCGAAGAGACAAGACAAAGATAAGGATACCATAATAATATAATCAATTTTAAAAAATATTAAATTTCGAAAAAATTAAAAATCATTGGTTATGTAGAAAGTAGAAACGCATTTAGGTGGATTGTCACTAGCTACTTGATAAAATGTTCAATAATGATTGCTCCTATTGTACAGAGGGATATGATGAGCACAAATGAGCATGATTGGGTGTAACTATAAGCAATTTTAAAAGCATATTTAACAAGTGATTTACTGTTTCTTTTGTGATGGTGATGGGTAAATCATACTACACGTTTGGTGGAAGTAGTTCCAAACAAGGACTATTGTATCTTAAATTTTTATTGTGTGCGAGCATTACTAGCTACTAATCCACACAGGTTCAGGTTTAGTCATAAATCTAATTGATTATTTTCAATTACGTAAATCAATAATTCAAACCGCAATCAAAGGTAGGATATTTCTCATTTTTATAGGAATTGAAAATAACTGTATCCCTAATTATAGTCCCTCTGAGATGTAAAATATTTATCTAATCTAACATTACCTTACTTAAGAGATTTAATATCGAATTCAATCAACATTAAGAGTATCCTTTTGTTTAGAATTCTAAAATGAAAAGATAAAAAGACAGGAGTATGAAGTTTTTCACATTTCAAATCGCACTACCTCTTAATAGAATGATAATCTTCAAAACACCTTTAAATTATAATAAACCTTAACTTAGTTTTATCAACACACCCCCATTTTTTTTCCTAATTCTTAAATAAAATAAAAGGTAATTAAAGTTTACAATAATTAAGAGAATAATTTAAAGATTACTGAAACTTACTTATTTTCTATTCAAAATATCAACTTAAAGTTTAGAGCATAACAATTGATTTAACAAATAAGGTTTCGTCTTTAGACACCCCTCTGCTCTCCAATGCAAACTTTACTATAATTTCAATCCACTTTGGAACTCTTTATCTCTTGCAAGGGTCTTAACTAACAAATAAAGGTGTCACCCCTCCCTCTGAATGCAAACTTTAATATTAATTTTTACATTTTCAATCCATTCTCGGATTCTTATATCGTAAAATACATTTCATGTAAGGGGCATATTGGGATTTATAGTCAATATTATGGTAAGATTGGCTCTTTAACTTATTAGTTTAAGCTTTTGAGGGTTCAATTTAACTAAAAATCTCAATGCTTGAGTAAAATTTTCAGCTTATATTATATGTTAGAATTTTATGTCACTACGTATTTCAAGCAAATCAAGTTTTTGGACTATATGAACAATTGCAAAATGAATCATTACGCGGACTTGAATTTTATAATTTGATGACTTTTTTTTTCTTTTTGAGAATATAATTTGATGAAATTAACAAAAAATAATGAAAGTTATGATTTATAAATTTGATTATGCGTGTATTAGTGTTGTGAATTTTAATTAAAATATAAATGTTCATAATATTTTTTTGAATGCAAATACTTTCACCCTTTTAAACATGTCGTATAATAAAATATTTTAATGGTGATTTACTAGGATGATGGAAGCAATAATCATCCATGATCTATTTTCATAAAACATGAAAAAACAAATACACAAATATGAAGTACAGGCCGGCAATATGTGGGGTGGGACAAAAGAGAAAAAAAAAATGAAAAGTCAAAAAGTTGGAGGTTTTGTGAGGATGAGAATTGAGAGGTGATTGGCATTTTCACCTAAAACTTTATAATTAATTTCTGCAAGGTCATTCTCACTTTAATTAATTGGAGGTGAGATTTTCAGTAATGATTCTAAAGTTTGAAAGGTAGAGAAAATTGGACCCATCGGGATTTATATTCTCATTATAGTGACAAAGATTCCCCAACATAATTTTCTCGGAAAATCTTTCATTGATCTCTATCTTAACCTCTCAAATTTGTCAATTACCATTATACCAGATCCCATCATCAACCTGATTTTGATAACTTTAATTGATTGTATAAGTTTCGAGAAAAAAAAAAATCTATTTTGAATTTTTATTTTTTTTTTGTGGGGGGTAAAAATATTCAACAATTTCGGCTAGTAATAGTAAATAGATTTTGTTGTAAACGATGGGTTGTTGGTAATGGGATATTAATTAATATCAAATATGTAAAAATATATATATATAATAAAACTCTATCATCATTAATAATAATCATCACGAGATGAGATTGAAAGAATACAAAAAGGCAACGTAACAATAATAATAATACACGTATTTTGTGCACGTGTTTTAATTGTGCGATGTGTATGTATTCATTTAGCGGCGCGGTAGTTATGGTGGAATCCAACGCAAGTCACATACGAAAAATTAATTAAATTAAATTAAGTCAGATAGTTGGATTATCTTTTACTCCACCTAAATTTACTTTTAATTAAGTGACTAAAATTAACTTTGTGATTTCTTGAGGTAATGATCAGATCATAGTTTATTTATTTGAATAATTGCGCGTTCATTGTTACTTTTGTTAGTTATGATTAATGTTTGAGCTACTAAGACTAGCAATAATTTTTATTTCAAATAAATTAACATTTTATTTATAATTTTTAATCTCGATTAAATATTTAGTCTACCCCAATGGGGATGACTTCCAATTGAAAGCATGCAATTTTGTAGTCTAATATTTTTTTTTTCATCTTCCATTTACTAAAAAAAATTTAACCTCATCGATTCAGTATTTTTGGACCCACCACGAACTTGAAAAGAAATTACAGCTTAATTTTCATAATTGTTTCCAAGACAAAATTATGAAATGAATGTGCGTTCACTCTCAAATAACAAATGGGCCAGGCCTACCCAAAATTTTCACCAAAAAAACAATGTGAGAGAGCCCATTAGCCTAACTGAAATTATATTTGTGGTCCGTCACAAAAGAAATTAATTAAATTTGTGGGGGCTGTATTTGTTATATTTGCTAGATTGCACGTGACGTTCAAGGGCAATGTAATTTGTGGACAAGTAGAAAATTATTACACTAGACGCCAATTTAACAAACCTTTTTTGAGGGACGTCACGCTTAGCGGAGCATGTTCTCCCTATAAAGCCCTTTACGAGTCTAAAGCAGGAGTTCAAAGGTCAAGGGTATTATGGAACAAAAAAAGTGGGAGGGTGTTCAGGGCCGGTTTTAGAGTATACAGGGCCTTAGACAAAAAAATTTTTGAGGCCTTTTTTATTTTATAATTTTAATACTCAAAGAAATATAAAAGACTAAAAAATGTATTCGACTCTTAACTCTTGAATTTTAATAATAATAAAAGAAATCTTAAATTTTTTCAAAAACCAGACCTAAAAAAATAACTAAGAAGATATCTTTTATACTTCCATTAAAATTATTACAAAAATAAATAAATAAAATATTATTTTCAAATAGAATATTTAAAGTAGCAGAAAGTTGAGATGATGAACTGATTATCAAATAATAGATATGCACTTTATATTTTATGAAACTAATATTTTTTTTTAAAATCAATCAATGAATGTAATAATTCTCTTTGAAAAAAAAGAGCAAGAAATCTATTTATCTATTGATTTTTTATATTACAAGGTTTTAATGGAAATTAAAAGTCAAAGAATTTAATTTTTTACGAAACTTAAAAGGTAAAAAATTAATTTTTTTTGGAAAAACTAATAATGAATGAATTAATGGCTAAACAATTTTATTAATTATATCTCTTGAACATTAAGGTTACCAAATATTGATTTTCTATAAAAAAAATAGTTGTGGTATCATTATTAATTATAAATATGTCTAATAGACTTTTTTACAATACATATTTAAAAAAATCTTTATTAATTACAAAACTATTAAGAAATACTAAAAAAAAATGAGGCTTTAAAAAAATATAGAACATTAGGCAATCACTTTGTTCGACTATACTTAAAGTAGGGATGGCAATGGGGAAGGGAGGGGACCAATCTCTCCATACCCATCCCCGATATTTTGCGTATGTCCCCGTCCTTATCAGAATTGCTTAAGAGAATTCTCATCCCTTCCCCGAATAATAACAGGGGATCCCCGAAAGTCCCCGGTCCTCGAATAATTAATAGTCTAATACATTTTTTATTTTCAATTTTAAATTAATCATATTAAAATAAAAAATTCAGATAAAAATAAAGTTCAAAATATATCTTACATTAATATTGATCCATTTCAAAGTCACATTCAAAATATAAATTATTAAAATAATTATATTTGTCAATGACTCAATCTTCATAATCCTACAATAATAAAAAAAATTATTTTTATATCGGCAATAAAATAAATGAAATAAATGTAGATACTTAATTAATATTTTTAATAAAACTATTTACCTCCTGCTCGTCCTATTCTTCCTCGAGAAATGTGGCAAATTGAGAGATTTCCTCATATTTCAAACCTAAAATAATGAAAATGATATAAGTAACGTAACTTATAAGTGCAAATATTAATAACTGTATAATATAATTACAATGTAAAATAAACTCATACTGCTATTGTAAGCTCGTAACCAACTTTGACAGCACATTAAGGCCTCTAATGTGCTTGGATGAAGTTTGTTACGGTGTGGGCTCACAACTCTACCACTGGTACTAAAAGCTGATTCAGAAGCAACTGTTGTAATTGGAATTGCTAAAATATCTCTAGCAATTCGAGCTAATGTAGGATACCTATTAGCATTTGTCTTCCACCAACTCAATATATTAAAATCTTCCATCTGTGGTATAACTTTCTCATCCAAATATGAATCTAATTCATCTGCAACAACTGCACAATCTCCATTATTTACATAATCATCAAAACCTGTCATCCATTTAGTTGCTTTCTTATAAGAATCCCTTATAGATTTAGTAGAAGAACTACTACAAGTATAATCAAAGCAATAAATAGTTGGTGAAAACTTCAATTGATACTCTTCCACTAATTCCCGGCAAAGAGTGACCACTTTCCCAACATACAACTCTTTAACACCACCATAAACCATAGAAAAGTAATATTCAATGAACTTCTTTTTATACCTTGGATCAAAGATACATGCCACACCCAAAATTCCACTCATATCTTGCCAATATTTATCAAATTTCAATAACATCAACTGAGCCATATGTTGAATCATATCACAAGGTGATAAAAGCCAATCTTGTAAAGATAATTTAATCTCACACACATGTTGCAAGAATACATTTGCTGTTGGATACTTAGTTTCTGAAAATAACTCAGTGACATCATAAAAACTTTTCAAATTTTCTTCCAAAATAATGGCAAACTGCCAATCTTTCTCACTAGGACAACACTTATATTGAGTTTATTGTCCCGTCCGATACGAATTATGATTATGACTGTTGTAAATTATAATTAGGCAGCTCTCTAATGTATCATTGTGGTTTGGATTAAAAATTTAAGACTTTAATTAGTTAATTAAGTTTAAAAGTTTAATAATATAAATATTTTGATATTTATTATTTTTAACAATATTTATAATTTTGTTATTTATTTATTAGTAATTTTTAAAATAAAAATAAAATTAAAAATTAAAATGGGGAAATGGGTAGGGGATGGGGATTCCACCTCATCCCTGTCCTCTCCCCGAATAAAAAATTGGGTAAAAAATTTTTTCCGTCCCCTCCCCGAATAAAAAATTAGGTATAAAATTATTCTCATATCCTCCTTGAATGAAAAAAAATCCACGAAGATACCTGTCCCCGTAAAAATTTTTGCCATCCCTAACTTAAAGTCACCGAGAGTGTCAGCCGCCTTAATGTATGAAAAAAGTTTGAGGATGTCTACTACTTAGTGTCAAAGTATGTGGCAAAATCTCCCACGGGGACTATAGTAACAATGATAGGACTGCCATTAGAATTAATATATGTTAGCATGAATCCAACAAGGACCAGCCCAAATCCTTCTTAACAATTACACACCTTGATATAAAAGAGAACGCATCACACCAAACAAAAGTAAAGCAACCAATAGAGAAAGAAACGACTTTGAAACCCAATTCGCTCATTCAAAATGAGCCAATTAAAGGATAACACCTATTGTCACTAAAGACAATCTCTTGACCCAAAAATAGATACCCCTACACATATCAATCCCAAAAAGCTTAATGACTTAAGTTAAAAAATTATATTATTTAAATGAGAACAAAACATATTAATCATGTTCAAATTCTAATTTTAATTTTTTATTTAATACTATCTACCCAAAGAGGAAAAAGAAGAAAAAATCATTTGAAGTTAATAAATATTTCAAACACACTTGTGACGATAATATTTTAAAGAAACTATTGTCAACAATAAAAGAAAAACATCATCCCTTCATTGCCAAAGAAGCATGACAATCGAGAAACAAATAGATTCCAACAATAGGATAGGATCATCAACTCATCCGTTAATTAATCCTTCTTAATTTTTTTTATTAACCATAAATAAAAAAATATTAACGATAATAAAAAACAAAATTATTTTTTTATTTTTTTCTATTATATCACTCAACGCAATTGATATATTTTTTTTCTAAATTTTATTCAGACACATTTAAAATGCAACTTAAAGGAAAATTACAACAAGAGATGAATTGTCTAGAAAGTTCATGACCTTGTTAGTTTGCACGTGTCAGGGTGTGAGACTTGTGACACTGTTTTTTCCCTAAAGCGCAGATAGTAAAAATTCTTACTCGAACTTTGGCTCAATCAACCCAACCCGAATTTAAGGATTATGAGCCAGGTTCGGTCCTAAATATTAGGGATCAATTAAATTCCAATCAAGATTCAGGTTTTATTTGAGTTGATCCAACCCAAACCAACCCTAAATTTTGGGAAAAAAAAGACATGAGTTTTATTTATATTTATTTTATGATTTATTTAATTATATGGTTGAGACCTTGAGTAATTTTTATATTTATGTTAAATTTTTATATATATGAGAGGTTATGTTCATTTTTAAATTTTAAATTATTTAAATATAAAAAAATCTTTTAAAAAAATTATGGTCGGGCTCGACAAAGCCTGACCCAATTTGAGGACAAAAAATTTAAATGACTGGTTTTTTTTTAATAGTCGGGCTTTTGTTTAAGTAATCGGGTCGAGAGAAGCCCGAGCCCGGCCCGACCCATTGGCATCCGCACTCGAAAGTAGCATTGTGGTAACAGGCGTTTTCCATGCTACTACGAGCACCCAAATAAAACCCTTCTTTATGTTAGGGTTTATCAGCCAATGCGAGGAGTAGTTTGGGGTTTTAGAGAAAAGCTGTCAATTTTACACCATTCCTGAACCAATTTTCACTGAGAAAAAATGGGTTTTTGGGGTCAGTTTCTCTCTTTAAGTCCCTCTAATTAATTTAATTTATTTCAACATACATTCTTTTATAATAATGATTTCTCTGTTCACCTTGTTTGATTTGTGAGAATTCATAATGGGTATTTTGTAAAACCCAAGTTTAATTTAAATAATTCAACTTTGGACTTACCTTTTTTTCCCCCAATTAGGGATTGAAGTGAAACCAGGAAAAGCTCATCCTTATCATTCGGACAATGTGCCTGGAAAGCTTCATGTAACTCAGGTATGTTTACTTTGTCACTTGTGTTAGAATGTTACACTTTCAGCTTTTGTTTTTAATTTTTATTTTGGTGTTTATATGCATGCTGCAGTTTTCATAAGATGGGGCTTAAGATATGTATAACAGGGTCTCTGATATTTTTGATAAACGGGCAACAATACACTAGATAAAGTTGGATGACGTAGGAGGGTTTATGTGGCCGTGGTTAAGGTTTAGGGTTGTTAGTTTGTCTTAGGTGATACATTATGTGTGTCAGGTTTTTGTGGCTATGTAGATTTTATTAAATGATTTAGACGTTTGATATTCTGTTAAGTTGGATTAACACCCTGATTGTTTCTACATTGTCACTTGAATGCTTATGTTTCTTGAACATGTTAAAACCTGCATTTGGAAACTTTTTGTTTTATGTTGTATTGAATTCAGGCAACCTTAGGCCTTGGTTCATCGACTGAGAAGAGCATACTTCAGTGTTCTGTCGGAGATAGAAGCCCAATTTTCTTGTGTTCTTTGTTACCAAATAAGAATGAGTCTTGCCCCTTGAAACTTGAATTTGATGAGGATGATGTGGTGGTCTTCTCAGTAAAGGGTCCACAAAGCATCCATCTTGCTGGCTACTTTGAGGCTGAGAGTGGAGATCACCTTCGAGATGAATATGATTCGTATCCTTTTTAATTAATGAAATTGGAATAATAAATTCTCAAAATTAAAGTATTTGTTTACTTAATCGTAGTTTTCAAATTTGCATCCGTTCTGTGGTATTCTTGTAATCCATTACCTTAATACAAAGTGATTCTTATGGGGAGGACATTGCAGAGACTGAAACAGATGAGTCATCGGGATTTGATACTGAGGATGAATATGGGGATGACTTCATTGACGACGACAATGAAGAATTCTACTCATCTGTTCCCAATAGTGGAGGTAATTTACCATTCTCTCTCTCTTTCTTTTTTCCCCCTCCCTTTTCTTTTGTTGTAAATTTTAACTAATTGGAGCTGGAAGATTCCTTTTGTTGTTATTGATATGGTGTTCAGCCTTACAACATAATCTAATGATGTTTCAAATGTTAATAAGATCCTAAATGTGCTTTTGTTCTACTTACAAATTTCTTCAAGATGATTGCTGGAGTTAAGTTACTCTACTGAATGTATGGAACTTATGGAGCTTCTTTAACTAAAATATTATAAGTTAAACTGGCAGTATAGAATTCATTGCTTTTTTTTTTCCCTTCTTTTGTGTACTAGCAGTTCTCTATTGTTCCATTGTAGCGGTATTTTTAGTTTATTACGTGCGCGATGTTTTTGCCTCATGTATTCATTTTTGAACGTTTGTTTACTGGATTTTTATCATATTGTGGAATATTCTAATGTTTTGATTTGCAATTGCTCGAGTCCCTAAGATGTTTGCATTTTGTTTTTTTTTTCTTTCTTTTCTGGCAGTTGTAATTGAGGAGATAGAGGATGATAAACCAATGAATGGAAATGATCAACCAAAACGTCTAAAGAAGAAGGATGTATCAAGTGAGTCTGAGCGACAAATTGTTGTCAAGAATGCTACTGGTGTGCCAGAACTTGAAAGTGAAGATGAAGATGGCTTTCCTATATCTACCTCACATAAAAGCAAGGTAACTTCTCGAGAGGCCCAAGTGATGGCAGATGAAGAGAATGGTGAGAAAACTAGTGAAGACTCTGAGAAGAAGAAAGCAAGCAGTGATCAAGATACAGGCAAAAAGAGAAAAGTTAAAAGTACGCGCCAAGATGAGCAGCAAGAAAGGTGAGATAAGAGGCCTTTGAGGGGGAGTTTATGTGCAATCAATTCCTAATTATATTGGAATTTCAATTTTGTCATCGGGTTTCCTGTTTGGGTAACTCAGAGGCGTGGTAATTCTGGATTCAGTAAGCAGGGATGCTTGCTGAATACTGGATTAATCATACTGAAGTGGCTTCTAAAATTGATTTCAGGAAAAAGAAGAAGAAGAAACAAAAGGAAAAGGGTGAAGACGAACAAGTTTACAAAGGCATTACTGATGATGAGACCAATGCTGTTTTAGATGGTGAAAATAAGCATGACTTGAAGAGCCAGAATGTGAACCAGATGTGAGATTTTCCATCTTCCATTCTGTACTATAGTATTCACGCTTACATGGCGATGTATGAGTAATAGGAATGTGTTCTGACTCCAGTTCTATTTCTGCTCTCATTGTTTTACTATTTGATATCCAAATTGATTGGATGAGATGTTTTCTCCTGCATGAGATTTTTTAGACTTCACCTACTAACACGTTTCAATGTATAGCATGAATAAAATATTGTGGACTTTAAGGTACATACAATATTATTTTCTCTCAGATATGCCCATTCACATTGTTGGTTGGAGATTTATATGTTACATATGTTTATATACTACTGTTGCTCATAATTTACTGGGAATTAAATTGAGCATGAGTGCTTTATGCATAGCAGGGACCTTGACAATAAAGCAGATGATGCACCTGGTGACAATCTCTCTGAGAAGAAAAAGAGGAAAAGGAAGAAGAAGAAGGCCCAAGAAAATGAAGGCAACACAAGAACAGATCAAACTATTTCAGCTGTGAAAGAAAAGAAGAAGCCTGCTTCAGCAACTGAGCAGGTGCAATCTGAAGCTAAATCTTCTCAAGTGAGAACCTTTCCAAATGGATTGGTTATTGAGGAGGTTGCGATGGGCAAACCTGATGGCAAAAGAGCTTCTCCTGGAAAGCAGGTTATTATAAGTTCATCAATTTTCTGATTACTTGACAACCTATGTTCTGACTCAAGTATTTTGTCCCATCGATGATGATATTTTTTCAGTTCTTGCTTTTGTTTGTCTGGGCTCTAAATGTTCCCTTATTTTCATCATGTACTTACAAGCTAACCAATATGAGAACACTAAAAACAGATATGTTGTTGGATAATAGAAGAATCAATATACATAAAATCTAACGAGGTTCGCTGCAATAATTGGAAATTAGCGGACGTACATTGCACTTCTAATTTCTGAATGTGTTGTTTGCTTTCAGGTCAGTGTCCGATACATTGGCAAACTAAAGAAGAATGGAAAAATATTTGACTCTAATGTGGGACGAGCACCCTTTAAGTTCCGCCTTGGTAATGTCTTATCAATACTCTAGAAGGTGGATACTTTACTTGTTTATTTGTTTATTTAGGTATTTTCTTTCAATCTTGCAGGTGTTGGGGAAGTTATAAAGGGATGGGATGTTGGGGTCAATGGTATTCCCTTCATCTAGACTTTTCTCGTTGTTTGTATTTAAATTACATTTAATGCATTTATGTGCTTTTCTGTTCCAAAATCCTCAGGCATGCGTGTTGGAGACAAACGGAGACTTACAATTCCTCCATCAATGGGGTATGCAAAGTCAATATTTCAGCATATTTAATTTATCATATCCTTTTTATCACCCAACCTTGTTCCTTATTTTGGTGAATCATAAAAGTTACTGCATTTCTTAAGGAATCTTTTGTTTGTCCTTTGTCCTTGATATTTTCAGTGTGGCCAAACTGGGTTTTGTTTTTATTTTTACTTATTCAACTTATTTGGCAAAGTGTTTTTTTTCCCCTCTTCTCTGGTTACTTCCAGTTATGGGGCTGAAGGTGCAGGTGGAAAGATACCGCCAAACTCCTGGCTTGTGTTTGACGTGGAGTTGATAGACGTTCGTTGATTGGACTGTTTATGTGTTCCTCATCAGTTTTGGAGTTATTATTTACTGCTAAATGGCCAGTGGACAATATGGATCCAGGGGTTTTGGTGTGTTAAAAGAGATTATCGGTTTCTTTTTGCAATTGTACAAGTTCACCGTCATCATATGTCCCAATATTGAGTAGTTTGATGTTTGTCATGTGAGAAAATTTTGTGTTTTATTATTGAAAAATTAAAAACGTGTTGAAATAGTGCTATGTTCCCTCAGTTAAAAGAAAGAAATGACAGAAATTTTGGCAACTTAAACATTGTTGCATGCTTTTTGGTATGCACTTTGATATGTCTCATCTAAAAGTAGATTGCTCGTATTCGTGTTCATATCTAAAAATACTCGTAATGAATAACTGGATTCTAATGGTGGTACTCTAATTTTGGTAAAGCCAAATTTAAGTGCATTTTTTCAACTCTCCTTGTGGGTATTAGATGATGTTGAAGAAAGGGCATACTCATTTCACTGAATAATTGTAGGATCATTGATAAATGTCATGAGAATTCTGGTATGTGAATGTGCAAAAGTGATGCCATGAACAGAATTGTGAGGAACGGGGGCTTTTGTGAATTTGAGTTGCCGTTGATGATCTTACATAAAACTCAGATCAAATCCGGCTCCAATATTAACATTTCTTATCAGAATAATATGTTCATCGTCTTCAAAGATAATTATCCATGAAGGCATGTGGTACTGATTTTCCATGTACCAGAAAAATGCAACCAACATTTGAAGTTGGCTCACGAACATGACGATACATACAACGAAATGTTACGGTTGAGGCATTGCTATAAACGTCTATGTCGATATTAGAATTTCATCTATGAAAACTGTTCCCAATAAAGCATTCCAACCTCCAAAAACACGTCGAAGTGCCATCGCTCACAGGTAGATAACGGATCCTACTTTAATGAGATGTCAACATTTACCCCTAAATAAGACTGCTTCCAATGGCAATTGGTTTGAACAACACCTTATGCTTCTCACTCAAAATACATAAATGTCATGGCTTAGTATGGCTCCACTGGTGTCCTGAACTTTGTCCCAGCATAAATGGCTGCAGGTCCAAGCTCTTCCTCTATCCTAAGGAGCTGCAATTCAGAAAATGATAGTTGAGTATATGACTCCTGGATATTGAGCTCCCATGCAAAGATGGACATGAAGAGATAGAGCTCTAAAATTATCTTCTCGAGCAAAGAGCAAGACATTGCTTATACCTGATTGTACTTAGCAAGGCATTCTGATCTGCAAGGAGCTCCCGTCTTAATTTGGCCCTGTTTCAAACATTAGCAAATATTGGGACAAATTAGCTCAGGCAACAGAAAACTTTATAATGCCTACAGAAAAAACTAAAAACCTTGAAGCCACTTCAAAAGGTAGTTTATATGAAGAGTAAAGGCTTTTCACACTCTGTATATCTATTAGCTTACTTCAGGGTATGTTATGTCCTAAGACTCACTTTTAATTAATCCAATGTATTTATAATAATAATAAAAAAAATAAAACTTTTCACAAAATATAAATATAATTTTGAGCATGAACATAACATATTAGAGTAACCCACATGTCCACCCTTGAAAAACCAATCTTCAAAGTGGAGTTTCTGAACCGACCAAATAAATTCAATGATAAAACAAAGAAACACACCCTTGGCTTGGAAAGAACACTTACGGTTGCCAACCCAACAGAAAGGTCTGCTATGAAGGTATCCTCAGTTTCACCACTGCATTGAACAAGCGAATCACATAAATAATGAAATGGTATACACCATTAACTTTTGTACCAGAAAACAAAAGCATGCCATACCTTCCATGGCTTGCCATAACACCCCAACCAGCACGTTTGGCCATTTTCACCGCTTCAATACTTTCAGTTACAGAACCAATTTGGTTTACCTTCCCAGTGAGAAATAGGAAGTCAATTGCAGCGAGCCAAAAGTTACAGATAAATAAACCTAAAACATCATGTAGAAAGAAATTCTAGATCCACTTGAGGATGGCAAAGGCAGCTGGTACTACCTTCAATAAAAGAGCATTACAAGTCTTCTCCTTAATAGCCTTCTCCACACGCTGCAGCAACCAGAATATTTTATGTTAGATCTCGCAAGACAGCTAATTAGATATTTGTTCTACAGAAAGAGGTCATCACCTTCGGATTTGTGACAAGGAGGTCATCACCGACTATCTGCACATGCCTTCCAATTTTACCTGTCAGCTCTGCATAGTGCTCCCAGTCATCCTGATCAAATGGATCTTCAATGGACACAATTGGATGGTCAGATATGAATGACCTGTACACATTCTTCAAACCGTCTCCTGACACTTTTTGTGATCCATCATTGTTCTGCATAAAGAAATAGTCATTTTCTCAGCTATTCTAAGAAAATCATATATTTCAGCATGCACTAAAAGAAGAAAAAAAAAAACTGGCTTTTTAAATCAGAAGTAATGTCAAAATTTGCATATCATCATGCAATAAAAAAAGGATATAAACCATTGAGAAAAGTAAGAGCAATACCTCTTCCTTGAAGTTCAAGTCATAGGTCTTATCCTTGCTATCATAAAATTCTGAAGCAGCAACATCCATCCCAATCACAATCTGCAAACAACAACAAGAATCAGATAGCAAGCTAGCACCATGTATAGAACAGGCCAAGCAATGCAAGATTTGATTCTGTATATGAGAGGTAGAATGAGGAAATCACACTAACCTTTCCTATGTATCCACCTTTTGCTATGGCAGTCTTCAGCAGTTCAAAGCCCTCGTAGCTTTCCTGAAAATTAAACATAGTAAGTCTTCAGTCCAGTGTCAACCCACATATAATATTAAAAGGAAATTCCATACTTATCACAAACAATTACTTAGAAAGTAATTGTAACTACTTGGTTAAACCAAAAAAAAATAAAAATAAAAATAAATTAAACGACCAATTATAAACCTGAATATTCGGAGCAAAGCCCCCTTCATCACCAACATTTGTGGCATCTTGTCCATACTTCTTCTTGATCACAGCCTGCAAGAACATACAAGTAGCAACTTTCACATGATAAGCATGAAGATAATGCACCTCAAACAGTAGCACAAAAGTGAAGAAGCGAAAAGAGCAGAACAAACACCTTCAGATGATGGTACACTTCAACACCCATCTTCATTGCTTCCTTGAAAGTAGATGCCCCGATAGGGAGAATCATAAACTCCTAAAGATGAGGGAAAAAGGGAAATTGTAAAAACTGCAATTATAAAAGGGATTTGACATAGTGACAGAAGTTCTTAGAGCAACATTACCTGCATTGCCAGCTTATTGTCCGCATGTGAACCTCCATTGATGACATTAAAAGCAGGAACAGGCAAGACCAAAGTCTTGTTTCCAGCAAGATTGGCAATGTGCTGCAAGTAAAGAGATAAAAGCTTAATGGATGTCTATAAAATCAGACAAATCAGCCAACCACTTGCATACCTGGTAAAGAGGGATCTTCTTCACCATAGCACCTGCTTTGCAAACAGCAAGTGACACTGCCAATATAGCATTAGCTCCAAGCTGAATAAATCAAAAGAAGAAAAACATGTCATTAATCCTTAAAAAATTGAAACATCACGGAAAGCCATAATCAGGAGAATAATATTGAAAGAATGACATACTTTCTGTTTGCACCAGCCCCATTCATTAACTGTACCGTCAAGCTGTTGCACCATGAAATTGTCAATCTGAGTCTGCTCAGTTGGGTCCTGTATATGCAACAACAACAGCAACAAACTAACATAAGCATCACTAGCTACAATCTAACTATGAATTCTTTAAAGAATATATCAAATGTAGATGTTTCATAAAATACCTTGCCGACCAAGGCAGGACCAATGATTGAGTTCACATTCTGCACAGCCTGCAAAAAACAAACATAAATCATCTACTTAGGCTGCACAGAGCTTAAGACCGAGAGTTTTTTTTTTTAAGCATAAATCAAATACCTTGAGAACACCCCTTCCATGGTAATCCCACCCCCCATCTCTCAACTCTAATGCTTCGTAGATACCTTTTATGATTAAATCAGACAAGCGTAAACAAGAAAACAGCAAGTTATAAGTTTATCTGTAAAACAACAGTAGACTTCCCAAGTAATATTTCAATATTTTCATCTCAAGTGGTGGCACTCATTAGTTGGATGATCAATATTGTAACTTATAAAATTACATAGTACTCCTTTCCCCTATAAGCATGGCATTCTACTCAATAATTTATTAAATCTAAAATTGAAAAAGGCCATCATATGAGTGACTGAATCAGTCACTGATTCATGCATGTTCATTGTCCAATACTAACACAACAGAACAATCAAAACCGTCATCATTATTTACTTAAAATACCAGTTGAAGCACCACTTGGGACGGCAGCCCTAGCCAAGGTTCCATCAGAGAGACTCACATCAACCTGTTTAAAAAATTGCCTCGTACATATATATTATTATCATCGTTATCAAAGAATAAAAGAGTGCTTATTTTTTTCTCTTATTTTATGATAGATAAATAATCACATTGGCGAAAAAAGGAATAGCACTTACTTCAACGGTGGGATTTCCGCGACTGTCGAAGATCTGACGAGCTTTGACGACGTTGATCGTCACCATTTGTTTTCTATTTCTTCGCTGCTTCAACGAGGATTACTAGCGAACTGGTTCGTCTTCGTTTGGAGAGTTGCACATTTAAGGAGGTCTAGTGGCAATAGCATGCATGCGTCCGTCGCCGAGTGATTGAATCTCTGCCGTTCATTTTGGCATTGGGAGGGTCACGTGGATGCTCGTGATTGGCTTTACCTTGTACGCACATAGTGGGCCGCCAGTGGAGCGAAAGTGTAGAAGTTAGAACTTAAGGGATATGCGTGTTAATAAAAGCAATCTTTCCATTTGCTTGCTTGTTTTGAAAACCTCAAGGGTGGCGCGTGTTAATTACCAATTTCAAGACTAAGTGATTGAGTTGGGCTTCCATGTGGTTTGGGCTTAGTGCTAAACTTTGAACACTGATTATGCCCGATTCGTTTATACACCCCAGGTATCACCCGGCCCGTCAATTACCTCAATTTTACTCAATTCAATCATAATTTAATTTAATTCAATCAATAATTAAGTAAATCCCTAATTGAATTGAGAGAAAAGTTTCAATTCAATCATAATTTAATTTAATTCAATCAATAATTAAGTAAATCCCGAATTGAATTGAGAGAAAAGTAAAAAAGGCAAGACTTATCATATTCGTACAATAATTTACTTTTTCTTTTCAAGTTGGAATAGTTGTAAGATTAAATATGAAATCATAATACTATCAAACTTAGCATCATAAAAATTCTTAAAAAATTAGAATTCAATAGGAAAGTAGAACATGATCAAATTAAGGACCAATATTAGAAGTATTAGAGCTTTTAACATCTGAAATGTTCAATTTGATTAAATTTTGCGTTGCAATCCATAGAAATTAAGCACAGCAAACGTCGACAAAAAAACAAAATCCCTAATGTGCGAATGGATGTCTAATATTGATAATAAGTATCATAATTAAATTTAGTTTAATCAAATTAAAATTGACTAACAATTATGGCTATTAACAATATAATAAAGTTTAATGTTATAAGATCATTAATCACAAATACCACTAATAGCAATAGATCAAAAATTAACAGTACATATGTAATTGAACATTTTAAGTATTTATAGAAATTGTTGTGACTTGAAAATAGTGAATAAATATAACCATAAAAGATAAAGGAATAAATAAAGTAATTAATTTCATATATATATTCGCATGAATTAATTTGCACAAGAGGTTGTTTGTGAGTATTATTTAAACAGTTTATAGAATATTAGAAACTTTATATTTGTCTAATATACAAATATTTCGTTATAGGGTATATAATAACATATTAATATTAGCAACTATCATTAATAAAAAAACTATTTTACATTTAATTATAATGGACTATCAACAAGATAATTGTTTCATAATTATCCGATAGTTGGATAAAAACTATCTTTAGATTGGTAGGTAGATATTTGAGTCATTTTGCATATTCTATGATTGATTTGTTCTAATTATTTAAAAATAAATATGATTAATTATGGATCTAGATATTCAAACTACACTGTACTATAAAAAAAATTATGATAATTTTTATCTAAAATATAGTTAAATTTATAATGTAATATTAAAATAATTTAATTATTTACAATCAAATTTATTAGCTGATACTTAAATATTATTCCCAGTGCCAGTAGTATAGGGGTCTCATATTTTAAGTATATTTTCATGTTATTAAAAAAATAAAAATATATTTTCATGTAAAGTTGAGGGGGTCTTTGGTAGTTTTCTAGTTTGATTTGATTAGTTTGATATTTACTTGAAATAAGGGTTAGTATATGATAATTACCTTTAGTATTTTCCTTTATATTTACCTGTATAACCGTTACTCTAGGTGGCAGGTTGTATGCACAAATAAAATAAAAATAAAAATAAAAATAAAAAGCGGCTGTATTAGCTAGGGTTTTGCAGAGGTTTTGTTTTCAGTCTTCAGGAGCCGCATCAAAAAGGTATTAATTTTTTGTTTCCTCGCAATTTCTGCTTTATTTATTTTGTACTAATTTCAACTCATTATTTAGTCTAGACCTTAGAGAACAGTTAACGAATATCTTGAGATTTTATTGATAATTATGTTTCTATTCTTTTAATCGGTTTGTCATGAGCCAAATAGAGAGCTAAATTTCGTCTCTTTCTGGGATAAAAAAATTTAACTCATTTGTCAGTGCAGGATGCTGTATGTTTAGGTGAGTTGTTGATATTAGGAGTTTAATGGCTTATGTGCTAATAAATAGATGTATTTTTTCTTAGAAATTTCCTCAACAAAGCAATGCTAGAGTTGAATTATCTTGAGCTCTTGAGGGTCTGGATGTTGATGTTGTTTCTTTTTCATTTTTCTTTTTGACAGGTTTGTTGTAATGGGGCTTGCTCTTAAAGAATCATCCTTTTCTGATGAGGATGGATTTGAAGATGAAGATGTGAGTGAGCTCAATGAGGAAGTTTCTGAATCTGAATCAGATTCGGAAGGGGAGGAGGATGTGAAATTGGCCGAGCCTTCAAAACAGGCCGTGTACAACAGAGATGGTCTTGAGGAGAAACTTCAAGATATTCGTTGGCCGGAAAATGCTGGGTGGATACATAAGCTTACCATTGATATTGATCAAGAGCAAGAGGTGGATGTGAATGATGATCTGAAAAGGGAGGCTTCTTTCTATACACAGGCATTAGAGGGGACAAGGCAGGCCTTTGAGAAGCTTCAATCGATGGGGCTGCCTTTTCTTAGACCGGCTGATTATTATGCAGAGATGGTTAAGTCGGATGCTCACATGGAAAAGGTGAAGCGCCGACTTTTGTCTGAGCAGAAAGAGATTGAGGAGGCTGCGGAGAGAAAGAAGGCTAGAGAGGCTAAGAAACTAGCTAAAGAGATTCAGGTCCAAAAGACAAAGGAGAGAGCGAAGCAGAAAAAAGAGGAAATAGAATCTGTTAAGAAGTGGAGGAAGCAGAGGCAACAAAGTGGGTTTGCCGGGGAAGTCGACAAGGGTGAATTGGATTTGGCCTTTGAAGGTGGGAAGTCATTTGAGAGGTCAAATAAGAAGAGACCAGGGGTGTCTCCAGGAGATCGGTCTGGTGGGAAGGCAAGAAAAAGTGGTGGTGGTGATGGTGGAAAGGGAAAAAAGAAGAAGAATAGAGATTTTAGAAATTCCAAGTTTGGCTTCGGAGGGAAGAAAAGTACAAAGAAACAAAACACATCTGATACCACTGATGATTTAAGAGGCTTCAGTAAAGATGATGGTGCTGGAAATAAGAGAAGGAAGAGGTAATAGGGGTTCTGCTTGTTGTAGCCTGTTGGGAAATTTTGGTTCTTTTGGTCTTTGTAATCTTTTATGAGCTAGATACTTGCAGTGTTTGTCCTTAAAAGGAAAATTGCTAGTTGCTTAATGTTATTCTGTTTGATTAATCTTAGTCGGTCACAATTCTGCCAGTCTGCCAGTCTAAACTTGGCGTTTGATTGTTCTTGCTGGTTATTCGTGCATTTTATTTCAGAATTATTGTTAGGTGGAGCTAGCAATTATCCCCTGTTATATTTGGCCGTGCAATGCTGCTGCACTAGCGGTTAACTTTGATTAGCCTTCTTTCTTTTTGGCTTCAACTGTCATTAGTGTTCTGATTCTTTTATTTTTTTTTCCTAATAAGCTATCATAATTAGGACAGATTCATATATATAGAGATGCATGGTCACATTTTGTTTTCCTCTGAGTTAGATTTTGGATGAATGCACATACCCCCTTTCACAAACCTGATCTATTAATCAAATAAAAACCGAATCCATTCGTAATTAAACTGTTGACTCTGTAATTTGTACACGTGGGGTTTAATTTTAGGCTTGTTAATTTGTAACTTTAAGTGTGTTTTTAATATTGGATACTATACACAATATAATGTGCTTCACTGATAAAATTATTATCACTTATCGATGTCAACTCCAGTTCTGTGCAATATCTAGCTTTAAATTAATGTAACGTGAATGGTTGTTTACAGAAGCGAGAACAGATCATTAATAGGCAACTACAACAAGCAGCTTCAAAATTTCATTTTCTTATTGTTGTACCAAACTTTTAGCATCTTTTTTTGTCCAAATATGAAACCGAATAATATTTGACAGAACATTTTTCCAACCTAACTTATAGAGCAAATCGACATGAAAGACACATCCCATTTATTTTTTAGCAGCTCTTTCTTACAATTTGTGAAACAAAATCAAAAGAAGCGATAGCAATGTACTCACTTGATTTATTCTTAGCTGCTAATGATAGTAATCAAGTTTTCGGGAAAAAAAAAGGAAGAAAAAGTAAAATTAATTAAGAAATGGTTGATGCAATTTGATGACATGTGATGCTTTCGTATGGTACATTAGACTTTTGATTAAATTAATGAAGAGAAAGGCCCACACCAGTTGGCCGGAAGCTTCTTTCATTGCATATGATACATCAAAATGATTAAACAAAGCATATCATATATTAGCTTTCACATCACACGTCAATTTTAATTTCAAGCCCCTTGAACTTCTGCTACAAAGAGCTTCCCATGCACACTTTTTTCAACTATATTAATATATAAGGCTCTTTAAAACGCTTAGTGTCCTCACATTCTTCTCATAGAGTTCAATTCCACAACCTTTCTTCATATTTCGTCTTTGCAATTTTTTTTTAACAGAAAAGATGCTGGATTCAGCAGTGGAGTGGATCACGGAAGCTGCTTCTAACTCTATATTCATCTTCTGTTTCTGCAACTTGATCATTGTTATGATTCTCATGGGGTCCAAATACAGCTCGAGCTTTGATCAAGAAAGTGAAGAACATGCCCCAGTGCTGAGCATCAATTCATATGCATATAGTAACAAACAGGAAACAATCTCTATACATTCATTTGATGGCAACAAAAAGTCAATGGCTGCCCGCGAATTGTCAAATGATCTCCAGGAAGAGCATGCCGATGATCAAGAAGAAGAAAGAAATTTTGAAAATAGTGAAAGCAAAGACGATGATGATGAGTTGAGGAGAAGATTTGAAGAGTTTATTGAGAAGGTTAACAGGGGATGGAGGGAAGAAAAACGGAGGACATATGGTTTAGTCTAAGCATGCATATTTTACACTACCAACTAGGCTTCACTTTTGACCATCCATTTCAGAGACTGTTTGGCTGTTACGCTACTTGTGCAACCCAGATTATTGTATATATGCGATTATGATGTTGCTTTAATTAGAATTATTTGGGTATTTTCACTAATAATTGCTGCAGTCAGGAGTTTTTTTATTTATTATTTTTTTCATATAGTCAAAGTCTTGTACTCTTGTTAGTCTATTCAAAAGTGGTTTGGAAGTGCTTTCTGATCTGGTGAAACATCTTTCATATTCTTTTTCAAAAGCTGCAAATGATATATTATTTTAGAGGGCAGTTAGTTGTGTGGAAAATGCAAACACATTAACCCTTTACAAAGACTATAAGTTTGATATCCATAAAGTTATAAAGTTGACTTGGACTCTCGTCCACATGGATAAGGAGGCAAATCGAAGCAACAAGCAAGTGGAATAAATGGTCCAAAGGGCATGCTTGGAAGTGGCAGTATATGCTTTTAATCTCTGCTTTGGTTTTCTTTATTTCCAACCAATTGATATGGTTCTTCTGTTCTACATGCTGATGGATATACTTTTCAATTCTCAAGCTCTCCTTTTTCTCTTGGCTGCGTGCATGCTTTTCAATCGACTTTTAAGTACAGCAAGTTGCAATGATCCATCTATCATCACCCACTATCCTCTTGTAATTGTCAACATTGTTTATATCACCCCTGGTTTTGATACTAAAGTATTATAGTTGCAAGTGAAAATGCGAAAAATGGTAATCCAGTTCTTATGAATTTCTCAAAATGGTTACTTCTGAGAACAATCTAGATTGATTGGTCATTCTGGGGAAAGAGTGCTGCAATTTTTCATGATGCTTGAAAACAGTGCAATGCTTGGAGACTCAAAATCTTTCATGAATAAACTGGAAATCAATTTTTCAGATACAAGAGTACCAAAACATCCACTTAAAACTGAATATTTGAATACAAACTATCAAATCAGCCGAATGACACACCAATTACATGCATTTGAAATGCTACACCAATAAGACAACATTAGGAAATACACGATGACAACAACCAGACTCGGAATGCTCCTACTAATTAGAAGTCCTACCTAAGCCTAAGAAGGGTACAATTCTAGGTTAAAACCAGCATAACACTAAACCCTATTTGCCCCTAATAGATGGCCGTTGGGGTTTAAATGTTTCTGACAAGATCGAGAGAACCTAAACGAAGTCGTGTCTGCAGAAAGACACTGAAGTCACAGCAAGCATACGGACATGCAACATGATCAACAGGAGACTTCACAGTTCGATTGGCCGGGACCTTTCGAATCATCATCAAGGGAAGACGTTTTATTGTCAAAAGACAAGGTCCTTGAACCGTGCATAGGGTTCAAGGAAGCTGAATTGTCTCCAGGGAAAATCGCAGAAGATGTGACAATTGGCTTTATTCCACTGTATCCCCCCTTGATTTCTTCTGCAGAGAGTACGCTGACAGATATGGGAGTGACAATTGGTGCAAGCTCAGTCCTCTGCTTCTTGTGCTTCTGCTCCAGCTGGTGACCTGGTAGGAAACTTCCCACAACAACCTGACATAATCAAAACAATTCAGAATCGAATACACTTGTAAACCAAGTAATTACAAATGGCAAAAGGCCTAAACATGACTTGAGTGTATAAGAGGCAGGTGTTTGTCTTGTTTGTCATTTACTCATAATATAAGATAATCACTTATTATGATATTGCTATGTAGTGGTTGTTTAATATTTTTACTTGGGTAATATCAAAACAATATTGCCAGCATATAATTGAGATATTGGTACCTGCACAGGACCGGCAGCTATCAGAAAGCCAGCCAGTCCTCCCCCTACAACACGACCATCTGGGCCTGCCAAAGAGACACTCATCCCACCAGATCTGCTCTTTGTTCCTCCATTATCAGAGGGCATGTAAGATCCAGACAAGGAAAGTATCTCAAAACGACCCTGAAAAAGGTCGTAACAAAAGAATTGATGATGCCATGAAATAGAGCAGCAGTTATACTCTTAGAAAGTCAAATATGAAAAGCTGAATGGTCAGAAAGTCAGAAGTAGCATGCTATTGCTCAAACTTAAGAATATGATGCATGTTAGCCGCTATAATTTTACATTCCAAGTCCTTGTTTAATTTTTGTTAAATGTATCACTCACAGGCAGTAAACAGAGAATATTACACAGTTTTTTTTTTGATAAAATATTACACACATAGTTGACTGGTGTATATAAAGCACAATTAATTGTTTCTTTTACATTTGTTTCATACTTTCATATTGCTTTTATATACAGTAACTACTGACAATCACTTACAGTGACGGCCAAAAACAAAGTCCATGGACCACATATGACACCATAAAGTCTAGAATGTATCTTCTTTAGGGCTTTAGCATGGCCATTTTAACCAAGCACAATTTCTGGTGTTGTATCTTAAGAAAATGCATTGGTCCCTCATATAGCAAAACATTTTCAAAGAAAAGTAATAGGAAAAAGGGCCGCACCTCATACGTCAGGGTCCCCCCAGAAGAGGTAGGCTGACGAAGTGTAACGTTTGAAATTGTACCGTTTGCAGAGAGAATGCATATAGCACGAGATCCTTGTTGGGAAAATGACATAACCTTCATTGTAACATCCTATATAACAAAGATAATAAAATTAAAATCTACAGAAATAGAGAATAAAGAAGACTAAAATAGAAGCTACAAGTCAGTCCTACAAAAATTTTAAAGGAATTTCTCAATTCACAGGATTAATAAAACTTCCCAATTCCAGATATGATACATTATGAAGAAAAAATAGTAAATCGCATGAAATTTCTCTGCTGGAGGCATCCAAGTAAGAAAGCACCCGTCTAATCTATATATATATATTGATATATAATCAAATAAAGTTATTACAATAAAGTCACCAGGGATAACCAAAGTGAAAAACTTCGGATTTATCTATAATCATCTACATTTTTGCTGTTTAGAAAACTGGAGAAATGCAATTTTCTTTTTTTGGGTCTTATTTCCCTTGCATAGAAATAAATACAGCACATACAGCAGCTATTATGCTACTGGTTTCACTACTTTTCATGCTTTCAGCTTTTCTTTCCTAGATAAAAGAGTTTCCAAGCAAAGGCCTAACTATCGTGGCCCTCACTCGAAATAAAATGAGAATAAGTTTTAGGTCCTCTGCTTCATAGGCAGATCATACGCAAGCAAGTAAACCAGGGTTTTTATGCAAGCTTTAAAAAAAGTGACAGACTGTTACCTTTATTTAAGCTTAATTTTTAAACTAAGATAAGAGAGAGCAAAAGTCAACAAAGGTATGCTTAAGAACTCCAGTATAGAAGGACAAAGAAACAGGATACAACAGTACAACGACAGTAAGAACCCACAGATTGCACCAACTTTTACTAGACACATAGCTGAAGGCATACCTCGCCAGCATTAACAGTGAGAACATGGGGTGTGAAATTTGCACCAACAAAGTATGCAATTTTCTCACCTGCATAATAATATTTGCAAAAATAAATCAGTATAAGAAAAAGGGAAGAACCACATGTTTGCATTTGCATGATTATCCTTGAAACATACAAATCAAAATTCAAGGTGCCATGCCTGAGATAATTTAACTGTAAAGCAAGCAAGCGAGCAATCAAACAGAGAACATCGCTCTAGGTACTTACAAGTTTCTGTGAAATGCCTAAGCAAACAGAACAGAACATAAAAATTAACCGTCAATGAGCAAATGATTAATTGGTTATTCAATAAAACACTATGATAATATAACAAGAAAACTTATCTGCCCCAACTTTCTTCCCCACAATTTTGACATAATTGAACATTAGCACACAATTAGGTTCTGATGTTTAATCTCTCATAACACAAGTATGCATTTCTCATGCCAAGAAAACGAAGTCCACAGAGTGAGAGGGAGAGAAATAGGGAAATTCCACACGAATGTTTTAAAAAATTAAGTTTAATACTACAGAAATGCTGTCACAAGGTTCCTTTTCCCGGCAGCAACTGGATCGATGATTCGCATTCCACCTAAGACATCTTCGTTAACTTCCCATTCTTATATTTGAACAATACAGCAAAGGCAGCCATTGCCAGGATCCTGTTCTAATATTCGACCACGGACTTCTGAAATTCATTCAATTTCTATATATAAATAGCTGTGTTCTTTTTCATTTTATTTCTCATAGCATATCTCATGCAACTCAAATTGATGATTCTAATAATTCCTTAGCACGGTCAGCTTGTCTAAGAATTATTATAATTAAATTAAGTTAGATTTGGACCAGTCACATCAGCTAATGAGCGTATAAAACAGCGGCAACTTTAACAATCCTCCCTTTCTAAAACGACTCTGCAATCCTTCCATCACGAAAGGCAGCAAGACATGTGTTTCAGCCAGAAGAGAGAGATTCCCTCATTTTACAGAATCATCACCAAATCTTCTTGTCTCTCACAATAACCATTAATTCAAGATATGGGTAAGAATCAGATATAATGGTCCCACTCCAAGATCAAACCCCACAAATATCCTCTTAAAATTCAACTATAAAACTCAAAATCAGAACCAACACCTCACCCCACATAACCAAACAACCACCCACCCCTAGCTTTTCATAACCAACTCCTCGAGATTTTCAATAATTGTACAAAATTTTAACTTAACTTAGTTGTAGCAACAGATCATCACATCCAATGCAACAGTAGCATCTAAAACACATATAAACGACAACAATATCTATAACCTCGAATATATTTCAATGAATATATTAAAAAATAATCCCTTTACCTGGGCTTTCATGTTCATACTTATATGACTTCTTTGTGTTATCAACTGGCCGCCCTCTACCCCGTTTCCAAGCGGAATATTCTCCAGTCAGTGGAATCGATGCCGAAATCGGCATGGGTGACAATGCCGTTGTTAATTTCCCATCTGGGCCATACTTTCTAGGCCTTCCTCTCTTCTTCTTCCCCTCAGTGCCTGTGCCTGTACCCGGGCCCGTAACCAGGGTTGGTACTGCCGTGCTTACCGGTGCCGGAGAAACCTCGGCAGCTGATGTTACAGCCGGCGCCGGAAATAGGACCGGATTTTCAGTTCTAGGAGCCGTTTGGAAGCCATCTGTAGCTTCATTTACTTTTACTGACACCCCTGAAGTTATATTATTCTCTTCTTTTGCCTCCATTCATAAATCAAGAAACTAAAAATCCCAAAAAAATTATCAGCCTCTAAAACCCTTAAAACCCAAGAATTATAAAATACTAAGCATTAAAAAAAAAGGCTTTTGGTGAGCAAAAACACTAGAACAACTAAGGGTTTATTTTACAACAGTAATTAACCAAAAAAATTTAAACTTTTTTGCAAAAATTAGCTGAAATACAAACTGAAATAATTATACAACATAAATTAAGAGAACCACCTTAAAAATTTTTAAAGAAATTAATACAAAAAAAAAACTTGTTTGAGACTGAAAGATCACAAAATACAGTTATACATATACAGTTCTGTGGCTTAAATCTCCACCATTGTAGAAAATGCACAGAGCTTGAATGTTGACTAAAAATTTGACCAAAAAAATAATGAACTTGCAAGAAATGAAGAAAATTTTTTGTGAGATTACTGAATTTGTTCAGGAGAGATGAATTTAGGGTTTTGCAGGAAAAGGAGGAGAAATAAATAAAGTAGAAAAAATGGAAAAATAAAATAATAATAATTAATATACATATATGAATTAATTATTGAGGAATTTAATTTATAATTAATATTTTAATTACAAAATTCAAAGTATGAATTTTGGTTAAGAAAATGGTTCACGTCCGTCTTGGTAATTTAATAAAGGTGAATTAATAAATGGGAGAGATGAGAAATTTGAAATAAAAAAATAAAAAAATTTGGGAAAAGAAAAAAGCTTTTTTTATTATTTTAAAACCGGCAATATATTTGTTTAAAGCAAAAAAGAAATAATTTAAAGCTGTAAAGCTAACGTTAGAGGCATGCCAATTTTCCAACCACTGACACCTTCTTTGTCTTTTCGGTGTAATTAAAGTTGACTATTCACAAATTTAAATTAAATGCCCTTTTATTTTGTAGAATCTAAAGTTAATGCCACTTTAATCAGCTCTACGATTTACCATATTTTGTTTCTCTCCCTTTGAGGGGATCAGCTCCCCAATTTAGCACAGGCCAAAACGCACCAAAATCTACTTCTCTGATGTATCTAAAAGAAAAGAAAAAAAATAATAATCTACTTCTCTGAAACGCACTTCTTCAGCTTCTGCTTTTCTTGTTCTAAAAGACATTATCCTTAAACCCACAAATTCCACAATGGAAAACATTGAAAAGACTGAAACTCTTGACTTATTTGTTCAGATTTTCATTGATTTGTTGTTCAAAGACAAAAATATCAAGTTGCAATTTACAAGTCATCTTGTGTATATTTTATTTTGGTCAATAGTGTTGTTGAATGAAATCAGAGATCCTTTTTCTTTTAAATTAAAAAAATATATATAAAATAAAAACTCATACTTGCCTGGCTTAGATTGAGACTCTGAATCTAAAATTGTCCGGTCCTATAATCATTTGTTAAATGAAAATTTAGGACGTCAAAAACACTCCTAATAATGCAGGAAAGTCATCAACTGAATTGAATAGTGGAAGAAACCTTTGATTCCCTAAAGCACATTGAAGAGAAACAATTCACATTAAGCAGTCAACAAGTTGGTCCACGTTCAGAAGCTCGTAGACAATGTTTACAAAACGGAAAAAGCCAATTATGATTGACTTATTCCAGACTCGAGATACAAGAGAAATAAAATCAATCATATATGGGTTCAGCCCTGCAGTAACCAACAATTGATTCAAGATGACCTAAAGAAACTGAAACAATCAAACTTGTATCAATGGCTTTACATGAGTTTTCGGTAGCATGAAACCTGCTCTTCTTTCCTCGAATGAGTACTCAATCTCTTCTGCAGTTTCCTCAACTTGAGTAGTGCCATAAGGGATTGGAGCAGATGCATGTGCGGGAGTGATAGCTGTCTGCATTGGCACCGACACTGTCGAAGGTGTTGAGGGAACTGGAATTGGCATTGCCTTCGGAGTCCTGTTCTCTTCATCCACGAGAGTATTTGTCTTTGAAGGAGTAGTAAATGACTCAATAGGTGGAGCTGCTTTCTGCATTGTTGTCTCTCCATGTGAATTCAAATCTTCCAACAAATTAATGATATTAGATTTTGATGATGCAGTGGAAGAGATGGGAGAAAAGGGTTTCCGTATCATTGGTGACTGTGGTTCACAAGCACCTAAGGAGTGTTTTTTTATCGGGAAACCAGCAATGTCCAAACCTCTCCTACCTGCAAAACAGTGGACAGAAATGAGAAAAATAATGTGGTCCAAAGAACAGGAAGACAAAAAGGCTGAAACCAATTTATCAGCCGATTTTGAAAATTACTTATCAGTGAATCATACAAGATTCACGAAACCTGGAAGGGATCTCTAGGAATGCCCTACACTAAAGATGTTTGTGCAGTATTTTGCCAAGATCAATACCACCTGAGTTTTTTTCATTTTTTATTTTTTTCTTTTAAAGCCACTAAAGGCTAGGGAGATCTGCTTTTTTGTTCTAGTTACTACTATAAAACATAGAAGCATAAAATGTGTGCTTCAATAAGCTGATATGATAGTTCTTTCAGAGAAATAGAATTAGAGATGCAGCATTTGCCAAGTTTGTACAAGGTATAAGGTAAGTGCCTGTAATAGTGATGTTCCAAGAACTTACCAGCTGATAAAGCTGCAAAACCATCATCCATACGGACATTTGTATGGTCATTTTGGAGTATACGGTCAATTTTCTTGACAGTTCGTGGATGTGGAGTAGCTTTTGTGGAGCTAGGTAATTCAGGTTTTGGAGTCTGAAGCATTGCTCCTCCTACAGAAAGTCTTCTATGGCTCACACTTCCTGTTGAAACTCTAGGGGCTTTCTTCACACTCTGGGTTTTCGAAGGGCTTGGTTTTGACCCATAAAGAGCTTCTTGCTCCGCTATAAGTTGACCTTGAAGTTTCTTCTGGTCCTAAAAAGACAATTGTAAACAGATCATAATTTGCAAAATATCAACAAAGAAAAGCACCATGGTAATTGGAAAAATAAACATGGTATTAGGTATAGAATGAGTGAAAAGACTCATACTCGCTGCCTACGGCGTTCTTGCTCTTTCTCTTGCCGTAGTATCGTGTACTCTTCAAGCATAGAAAGTAGACGAACCTGAAAAGTGCAAAGGAAAGAGTTCAGATGATTTTGGAGAAGTAACCAAACATTTATACAAGGACAAAATTGGAACCAGTCAGGGATCTAATTCCCAACAAAAATAGAAGAAAAGTACTTACACCATCATATAAGAATTCAACACCTCTCTCTTTTTCCCATGCGATGGTTTTTGAAGCCAATGCTTCTACCATCCCTGGAAGTTTATTCACCAGTGAACGAGCTTTCTCAGCACGCTTGAGAGTTAGATGGGCACCTTTTCCAGCATTGTATCGGTTATCATCCTGCATAACCACCACAGGTGAAAAATTAAGCAAAGAAATTAAGATATTATTTAAGAAAATATAAATATAAAGAGATGTTCTAACTGCCAACCCTGTTATATTCTTCAAGCCAGCACTCCTCTTCACATGCTCCCAACCATTTCTCAACCCTTTCGAGTATTTCTTTCCTGCTAAAAGCTTCCTCTTTAACCTTAGCTATTTGAAGTTCAATCTGTTCAAGCACATTAGCTGGGTCCATGGCTCCTGCGGTCATAGAAATAGACAAATATTCAGTGATCATTTGAGATAAAAGTAAGTTAACTAATGAAGTATATATAAGCACAGCAGATACCAGACTCGATGGCTTCAATCGCATATTCGATTGAATGATCATTTTCTGGAACCATATGTGTATTTCTGCAGATCTCCTCTAGCTCTAACGTCTTCTTCAGAACAAGCTCTTTCATTTTGCTTGTCTTCAATTCTTCCAACCGAGACACTTCTGTCTCTACCTGAAAAATGTATTTACTACTTTAGCACACCCAAAAGCAAATGCATGCTGACTTTAAAATTACACAAACCAAAAGGCCTGAGAAAAGCTTAGAGTAACCAGTTTTCATATGCTAATGACTTACATAACTAATGAAGTCCACAGACAGAGTGTTGGGTTCAGTTATTTCATGTTCAGAAGCGGCTATATTACAGGTAACACTCTGAAATACTTGCTGCTCTTCCACAGGAGTATCCATCAAATTCCATAGCTCTAACATGGTAGTTGCGAGATCTTGGAGCTGCCATGGCCCAAAGGTTCATTATGCTCAAAGAGAAAGTAGAGAATTTAAGGACTCATCAGAATAAAATTACCATCATCTTATGGATAGATAATTAAAAGTGCTATTTACCTTTTGCATTCTCTGTATCTTAACCTCCCGCAGCTTGTGTATTGCTATAGTCAACCGTTCTATTGCATCATTACTTATACTCATTGATCCTTCATTCTCGCAGAAGCTAGGATGAATATCACTAACTGTGTGCTTGAAATCAATTCCAAGCACTGAGCAAAGAGAACTCAAAGTGTTTAGGAGGTCCTGAACCTGCTTCAGCCTATTGCTCTGCATAGAAAGAATGAAAATCACTAAGTTCAAAATCGTAGAAAGATGACACCTGATGTTTAATCACATAAGAGCACAAATAAAACAGAAGAGACAGTCGTTTCAACCTTCTCTTTCTGAAGTTCATGGAGCTCTCTGTGAAATTCTTCAAGCTTTCTCAAAGACAAATCTGCATCATCCACGACTGTTTTAGAAGAAATATATACTGTTGACCCAAGGATCTCACTTTTGATCATCTCTATTTGCTCTAATACATCTACAAATTGTTTTTTTCGGTCGGATTTCCGTTTCCGCATTTCCTCCACTTGTGGAAGAATTCTCCCGAGCTCTTCCTTCAAGCTTTCTGCAGTTTGATCAGACTGAAAGTACAGGCCATAGCCCATAAGCAAAGAGTTTCAAGTAGGTACTAAACATGCTAAACTTCAGAAAATTGTATTTTTAGAAAACCAAAATAGTGAAAAGGGGACTAGAAACTTATCTAAATATCCAAGCAATAACTTAACTTATCTAAATAGTGAAAAGGGGACTAGAAAATTGTATTTTTAGATTTCGCAGGTCTCTGCTACCTTTATAATTTCTTCTCCCAAATTGCTTTCCAAGTTAATTTTACCTAACTTTTGAAAACTTAAAACAAACATAATACCATGGTTTGCCATTTATTCAAATAAAATCCAGCCAAAATATTCATTCTCACATTTTCGATCTCCAATCAAACCAACAATGGTTGGCATTGAGAATATCATTTCCTAGTTTACATAATGCTTTCACCACTTGCACAGATATTAACTTGAACTCCCAGATATGGTTATCAAAATATGACCAATTTATGTAAATAAAAACTCAACATTTGACTTGACTCCCCATTATTATTTGCAAAATGATCCAATCTAGATGAGATATAATTAAATTCTAACCTGCCTAATATGCACTGGTCGCTCCCCCATAGCAGAGCAGATAGCAGCAAGCTCGGCTTCAGAGTCAGCAATTGCCTGCCTCAGCTGTGCTCGACATCGATTGGCTTGATCCACCTTTCTTCTGTATACTTCAAGGCACTCTTGTTCAAGCTCGAGCAACATTTTATCCCTGTCAGTGTCTGTCTCCCCAACTTCATCCCAAATTATCTGATCATCACAGGAAACCAAATTATCAGTTTAAAAAAAAAATGAAAAGATTATCCCAAAAAGGAAGATTTAAGGCACTTTTTGTCCAAGGGTTCGTGAGTAAATAAGTAACCTGAAGTTCATAAAGAAGTGATCCGCATGTAGTCTCCACTTGCAGCAGCGGATCGTTATGATTAGCCATGTTGTTGAACTATTCTGAACTGTAATAAGAATTATCTTAGTAAGGCACATTAAAAAATACTAATTTTTTTTAGAAAAAAAGTCCTAAATTCCTGAAAACCTAACTAGTAAATATTTGTTCAAATTTAACTTCTTTTCGTCGTATTCGTGATTACTTATTCATCACTTTAATTAACTATAAGCTTAATTAAAAAAAAACTATAAGCTTACTTCTTTTCTGCACTTTCTCGCCAGCCAAACGGGGGATTGAGATTACAAGAGGAAGAAAGAGAGAGTGGAAATGGAGATCTGAAGACAAACCTGAAGAAAAGAGAATTGCCTGAGCGATTTTGCTTTCAAATTATCTTTTTTTTTTTTTTGTTCCCTTAGCAGAAGTGGGATTTTGTTTTTGTGTGTTTGTTTTCCTGAAAATTATTTTCCTTTTTCCTGGAAAATGAGTTTTGTAATGAACTGTGCGAGAAATGAGGTTTGAATTTTTTTGATGCAAAAGAAGTTAAGGGGGAGAGAGAAAGGTAGCCGTTTGGGGAAATATGACCGTTAAACAGCGCTTGTTAAGGATGTGTTTTTAAATGATGGCGGAGATTTGATTCGCCTGGGACCAATATGGGGCTTGAATTTCAAATCCCTCAGGGGCAAGGTCTCAGATCCTGTGCGTTTGTTTCTATGCTTGTGCTTCGATCTGGCCGTTCATTTTCATTTATGTACGGTACGGACGGTCTATAAATCCGGGATTAATTAATTAGGATAAAGAGGAGGGGGTTTCTATCAAGTACTACTGGGAGTATGGGTACATTTGACTCTACCAATAAAAAATTAAACACGTCACACTTATGGCCATTGGGGACCTTTTCTTTTATTCTTGTGCTGCATGGACGCGCTTTTATGTCTTTATCGTACGTCTGATAGGGAGTTTCGCAAATTGTGGTGTACCACCGCAAATTGTACAAACAAAAAACAAACTATCATCGGCCGTTTGATGGAAATGAAATTTCGTAAGAAGCGTTATGTTCAAAGGTGATGTGATGTTGGTGTTCGAATGTTGATTTTTAAAATTTTACTTATTGTTTCCTCATATTTCAAAGTAATTCAAAAAATTTTAATTTGTTTAACAGGACTTTATCCATTAATTTGTCAAAGTGCATCAATCTTTCACCTTTCCAATAATAGACATTAACCCTTCTACAAAATATTAGAAATAGATAAATAGGATTTTATAATTATTTAAAAATGCACATAGAATAGAGCTGTTTTGAATTTTCCTGCTCTGATATCTCTTCTTTACTTGTATTACAATTATATTCGGTGGATAATTGAATTGAAAATAGAACATTTTAATTCCTCCAAATATAAGTTTTCACCCACCACTTGGAAAGAAGTCACCTGGGGCTGGTTATTTACCAGCAGAACTTGGTACAACTGTACAAGTAGACAGAAAACAACAGATCATTTCTTTCAAAAAGGTATTGAAATTCAGAAGTAGATTTTACTTTATATTGAATGTGTCTAGAATTACAGCTACTAGCTGCTGATACCCACCACCCTCAATCTCTTACAACAGACATCTTCTCTACAAATTTTCTGTTCCTATCAAACTGTATACTGAATAAACAGAAAGAATAAGCTCGTGTCGTGTCAGGCTAATTATAAACTCAACTTACCCTTCACATGAAATGGACATTTTCCAACCAACACAGATCAATCTCATGATAAAGAACTTTGGTTGCCTTCAAACTCTCTCCTTATGATCTCAAGCACAAGTTCATTCCAGGTATCAACTGGTCCCGGCATGCACCAGTGTAAGCAATCTTGTGGCGGAGGCCTTCCATCTGGGCCGCGTTTTGTGATCTTGTTTGGGTCAGGATTTCGATAAGGGCCTGGATGCCCATCATGGCGGTACCCAAAGGCTTCAGTGATATCCATCAACCTCAACTTTGATTTATTCGTTGCCTTCTTGATTGCATTGTTGAAACCTGCCACTTGCTTTTCATGCATTACTTCTGTAAATCCATTTTTCACTAACTCACCAACTGCAAGAGGCTTTTCCTTTCCTGTGCATGAACCACCTGTATTCCATGTGCCACCCTCATAATGATCGGGTGAATAGGAACGCACAATGGTCAGACCTGTGTAATTTGGATGTGTAGCAATAGCAGTCATAATTGTTTCAACAGAGATTCCAAATGCATCGACATTGTTAACCTTCATGGGCCGAGACTTGTCTGGCCACCATAACTGTCCTCCCACAATCTCATTGTTCAAGATATAGACTGACTGCTTGGCAAACCAGTGGCCCGAAGAAAGAACAATCACGTCAAAACTCGGTACGAATTCCATGAAGTTCTCATCTGGCGCATCAAGATGGAGCTTGTCAACACCCGCTGGAGCAAAATCAAATGGTTCATTAATTTTTTTTACAAGCCAAGATGACCATATCCGAACAATCGTAACAGATGTTGACTTGAAGTACCATCGCTGCATTCTTCGGTTCCCTCGGTTTTTTGGTACTTCTACCTGAAAATTTCCAATGATCTTTATTTACTTTTTCTGAAGGAACTGTATACCAAATTAACATAATGAGTAATAGAGAAGCAAAGAGAACATTTCCTTTTCAATAAAATCACGCCGCATTCCAATGGGAATTACAGTTAACCACAGTGACCTAAAACTAACATGGTATGCAAACTCTTGTCAGCCTGGAATATGAAGATGTGAAGAAACTAAGAGAGAAAAATTTTCCACTATATATTTTCCAGGCCTATAAAGTAATAAGATGTGAGATTTGATAACAAATACAAAAGACATAGGTTCTCGCAACATTATAGACTAATTGCATATTTTTTGACCAGTTAAATTAACCGCACCGAATTTCAGGTTTCAACTAGGGAGTGGAGATAGGTCTAAGACTCTAACATGAGACTTGCAAGCCTATATGCCATCCACCCAAACTATAATAAGCGTTTATCTTATCGGGCCAGCGATAGGTGAGTGGATGGGAGAATGAACTTTAATATCTGAATTGCTGCCGCAGATGACTACCAGTTGTCTATAAGTCAAGGTGCATACAATCATCAGGGAAAAAAATTGTTTGATAATTTCAGCTCTCTATGTAATTGTTGAGTTTTAGAGTTTGTTAAGTAAAAACACCAAAGGAAATAATAAATAAAAAAAGAGAGTATATACAGAGCGAATACCATCAAGGCTATAAATCCGTCCGCTAAGCATTAATGCTAAAAAAAAACCTCCAGTGAAGAAACTAAAAATATAAGAACATAGCTTCATCTACCACATTGTAATATATAAGTAGATGCGAGTAGATTTGGGGTAAAATTTTGCACACAAAGTAATAACACAGTGAGAATTTTAGATACCTGCCAGAGAAGGCACAACATTGATTCCATCTGATTTCGAGCAACTGAGTCCCCAATGAAAGCTAGTGTCTTCCCCCTCATCAACTCCAGAAATTTCTTACCATCAAATCGAGGGAGGTCGCATTCAGCAGGCCTCCACCGCCAATTCTCATATTCCTTGTCGGGTCTTCCATTTCCTTGGCAGTTCTGCATCTGTGTTATGACAGGACATGTGTTGTTGGTGTACACTGGTCCTGAAGAATCATAAAACCAACTTCCATGGTATAGATCACAACCTACAAAAAAACATAATCAAGTTACAGATTAGAGACTCTAGAAAATGAGTATGGAGGATCGGAATTAGACATTAAAAAGAAATTTATAAGTATGCAAAATTATGAATTCTGCTTCTACTTCAGAAATGACATAGTCGTGACTGATCAACTGCATCCATATCTTAATAATGCTTTTCAATTTCTAACTGTATTATTTACTTAGCATGTTATAGTCACTTAATTTATTTCCATCAGTATGTATTATTTACTTAGCATGTTATAGTCACTTAATTTATTTCCATCAGTATGTATTATTTACTTAGCATGTTATAGTCACTTAATTTATTTCCATCAGCATACCATCAAGGCTAATCTTATACAGCTTAGCAAGTTGCATCATCAATAAATGCAGAACATTCTTTCAGCTAGTTACACACTCCTAAACCATATTTGGCAGATGATAAGCCACAAAAATGGTAGGCAGATGCAGCATCTCAAGGAAACTTTTCCCTCTTTTGGCTCTCTACTGGAAGAATTTTGTACCCATATAAAGGCAATGATAAAACTGTGCTCGTTAGTCACTTGAGAAGTACATTGTTGTTACATATAATAAGCGTTATAGCAAGTTACCATATTTGAGACTTTACTAAAGAGGTAAACATAATGAATCAATATCCTCATATACAAGTTGTCAGAAAAGAAAGTTTCCAAAATTGAAGCAAATCCAAACACAACTGGAACAATAATCATATCCTAAAAACAAATAAGATTATCACAATAAGTTCAATAGATATACCTGATGCAACAAAATCAATCTGGGTGTTATTGTTGGAGGGAGGTGGAGAAGGTAAAGCAGGCATTGCCAATTTTGCTAAGTTATTGGTATTGTTCGATCCTATATATATGCTGCCAGAGTTTTCTGATGATCCCAGATGACCTTTCCCAATTTCAACATCTTTTGCATAGCTGAAGGCGACGCTACCATTTCTGGCCTCCTCTCCTTTTCTTGAACCAGATGACAAATCAACCGAAGAGCTATTTGACTTCTCGGCATCTTTTAAACTGGACTCCAATGGTAAAACATCGTTATCAATGAAACTCCGATTATTAGGAGAGATAGGCAAATCTAACTTTTTATCAAAACCGGTAAAGTATACATGAACTGTAGAACCAATTGGGCTTGAAACTAAAAGTAGAGAAGCAAAAACCAAGAACATGGCCAGTCCTCCTACTGAAACTAGGATGGACGAAAGTGATCGGGGAAAAGCAGCCATCGGAGAAGGCCCCCTGGGCGAATGTGCTAAAGTCATAGCTTGGTGTTAACTATCTACCACAACCAATCAAACATCCTTATATCAGAATATCTGGCTAAAACTGAAAATCACAAAATATTGATCCCTAAAACAGCAAAATTTCTTCCAGGATTTGGACAAAACCACTAATCTGCAGAGCTTCAATCTTGAAATTATCTTCAAAATTGCATCTCCAGAGAGAAATTCAATGTTGCCTTATCTGGACTTAAGTTCAGGTTGTTCAATCTCCTTCGATAAACCTAAGAAAAGAATAATAATAATAATAAGTATCACGTGCAATAAACAAATTTAGCAGTAATTTACGGACATTAAAAAGATTACAAATTTGGGAAACAAAAGAATTACTCATTCACACTAACGACGCGGCAAAAGAGGAAAATTTACCGCAATTTTTTCAATTGCCTTTTATACAAAAATTTTAAAAAAATTAACTTGAGTTTTCATAATCGAAAAATAGGAACATTGTTATCCAGGAACATTGAATAGCAGGTAAAAAGAAGAAAATAAATGAAGGTAAAGTTAGATACCGAGATGAAGCTTCCAGAATCTTCAAATTTGTTCAGTTTCGAGTTCGCTCGGTGTGAAAATTGAATTACGATTTCGGTCAACGGAGAGAGTCTAAGCTTGCGCCGCGAAATTGGCGAGTGGCGACAACAATGCGTGATATACAAGGAAGGGGGATGGATCTCGGATCGCGAGATAAATTTAAATTAGATAAGACTAATGGCGTTAGGGATTGGCGAATTGGCGAGGGAAGTTTTGTTTTGTTAAATAAATATTTTCGATAGATTTAGGATTTACACAGGCGAGATTTTTCGATTAGCGGAGACTGTACAAGGATTTGGCCTTTTAATCCTCAGAGACAAAGGAAAGAGACGGCCAGAGTAAGTGTGTGTGGTGTGGGAGAGAGAAGGAGTGTGTCCGAGATTACCGGAATGCCCCTGATTTATTACAATGCGTCTGTAATCGGTTTTCTTGTCTTAGAAACACGACAATTAATGCTCAACTAATAACCACTCTAATTGGTTGCGTGTCTGAGCCTCGACTCCATCCACTTTTTTTTTTTTTTTAATTTTGGTAATTTTTTTATAACGTGTTGTAAAATATAGTATTCTTTACAGTTGCTTAGTTAGGCTGTAATTAATTATTTTTGAAGTAAATAATAGTGTTATATTTCAAAAAGTAAATTTATTTTAGAAGTATTGAACATTATTATGTGTAAAATAATAAAAAAAATATTATAAATTAGCGGAGAAAATAAAAGAAATTAATATTTTTATTTTTATTATTTGATATTCAATAAATATTATGGGAGAATGTAATAAAAATTGCATTTAATCATTGGTTGGTTCGTGATTAATGTATTTCATATATGGAATAAAATTAATTGAAATAAATGGTATCGTAAAAATTAATTATCAGACATAAATAGTGGGAGCCAAATAGGGTAATGAAATTTGAACTCATGTACAAAAACGTAATTGTACTTAGTCTGCACTTCACCGTCACTGCACCTAAAAGTGGGGTGAGGTCTCACTCTCCCACACAAAATCAAAAAGCAAAATTTAAAGTCACTTATGAACCGTGAAAGTGACGTGGGTAAATTAATTATTAGCAGAATATTACTGTATGGCCATGGGAGGGCGTGTGCAAAACAGAAGACAAAAAACGCCAATCGAAAAGGAATCAATCAATGTGCCTGAAAACTCTTATTTTACCTTGCGGTAAAAAATCAATTATTTAAAAAAATAAAAAGTGAAAAAAACATACTTCGTTGAGGTTGGGACCGTTTGGACTTTTGCGGCCTAGTGTGCACAGCTTTGATTTGGTTTCGAAATTCAAGTGCGGCGCGTCTGGGGTCCACGCGGCAAGGTCACATGGAAATAGCGGTGGTAAAAATACTCGTTCGGTTCGGATCTTGATTATAATTGGGTGTTGTGGACCATATATTATTTGTTCTGAGTATAAAATTGAATCGATTTTAGACATCACTTAATAAATACAGAATTTAAATTTTATTAAAAAAATATTATAAAATATATATTATTTTAAATATTTATATTTATTTGATTAATTTATTATACATATATAATATTTTAAATACTTAAAATTTATATTTTCATGTCAAATTTTATTAAAAATAAATTTAAATTTTATAAAATTACTAAAAAAATAAAAAAATATATACACATATAATATTAAAAAATATAAAATTTAAGTATTCAAATTAAAACTCGGTCCAGACTCAAACTCAGACTGATTACATCCGAACAGAATCCGATCATTACAATACCCAGACCTGACCTGAGATTTTGCCATCTCTACATGAAAATATGGAATGGAGCTGGATTGGGCTGGATTCACTTTAGCCACTTGGAAGACGACAGAAGCAATCTACGGTAAGGTTTGCTTTTGAATATTAAGTGAGAATTTNTCTTGAATTGAGAGTGAATTATTTTAAATTATAATTTTATCTTTATTTAAAGAATTATAATTTTTAATTATAAAATAAATAAAAAAATATTTTTAAAATAAATTATTTAATTTATAATTAATTTTAATCATATAAGTTAATAATAATTATTAATATTCTTAATTATTTTAATTATAACTTATTTATATTAGTTAAAAATAAAATGAATATTTATTAACCAACATTGTAATTGATAAAATAAAAATTAAAAAATATTCATATATAATGAGGATGGGGTGGGGGTGGGGGTGGGGTCTCATAGGACTATGTTGAGTTATGTCCCACATGAACTAGTAAATGAGAGATACTTGCGTTTATAAGAAGGTACGTCACTCCACCTAAAATGCTAGTATTTTGGATTTGATATCTATAAATCTTAAACCCAACCCCCCAACAAGTGGTATTAGAGCTAAATCCTAGTAGCCGGATTATGGTAGTGGAACAACTAAGGTGTGTCGAAAGAAAGGATGGGAGTCTGGCGGCGGTTTCGTCCAAGATGATTATTGAGGTGTGTCGCGTATTAGCTAATAAAGGAGAAATATTTGAGTTTATATTTTATACGAAGGGTAAGTTACTTTACCCAATAAATTAATTTTTTGAGTTGGATATTTAAAAATCTTATTTTAAGTCCCCCTCAACAGGCTCTAAACTCATGAAGAATTTTGCCATTCCAAATACACCTCATTCACGATGCCAAAATACCTCACTATACCTTGACTTAGTTGACTCCTTACATTTATGCACGTATACTTATAAATATTGAGAAAATATTAAAATACTCTTAAATCATATATTATTAATCAATTTTGTACTAAGTTTCTCAACTTTGTACTCAACATTTTCGACTTCACACTTGACTTTGCACTTAACTTCTTAGCACTTACCTTCTTAGTCTCATACTTGACTTTTTGGACTTTATACTCAACTCAATAGACTCGTTTGATCTCATATTGAACTCACTCAAGTTACTGGACCCAATAATCAACTTCGTACTCGACTAACTCGACTTGTTTCTAAATTCTTTTAGGTCACTAAAACCAAGGGAAAAAAGAAACCAAAGAAAATAGTCTTAAATCACTACATTCGATGGAGTAGTGTGTGTGTGTGTGTATGAGTTCTTTTATGAGTTTATGTTGAAATACAAGTAAGCAACCCAAGAGGGGGGGTGAATTGAGATTCTAAAAAAAAATTATGCAATACAATTCGCTCAACAATTTAATCTATTGCCTTAATCAAATTGAAAACAATAAATTCAATCATGCACAATATTAAAAGAGTAAGGGAAGAGAAAACAAACACAATGATTTTTACGTGGTTCGGCAATCCCCGCCTACGTCCACGCCTCCAAGCTCACCGGGCTTGAGGATTTCACTAAGCTAGCCTCCCAAGGCTTCAAACGCTTACAATTGACTTCCAAGGTGTCAATGGACCTTTACAACAAGAGATTATCCCCAATCTCTTAACCCAAGTGTATCCCAACACTTACAATCACTCAAAGTAAAAGATTACAAATTGTTTTTCTCTCACACAATATTTAAGATTACAAATCAATGCCCAATGTGTGAATAGATGAAGAGAAAATGTGTTTAAAGCTCTATGAAGATTGTATTCTCGAATATAAGCTCAATGGTTGTGTTGTGATCAACCTTTGTTTGGATTTGAATGAGCTTATTTATAGTTGCAGCTGAAAACTAGCCGTTATAGACTGTCTGCACACTGTCGGATCGCCGTTAACTAGATATCGGATCGCCGTTTGACTGGTCAATATGACCGTTGGGGCTGATTTTCAAATTGTCGGATCGCCGTTATCTAGATGTCGGATCGCCGTTAGTGTCCAGAGACTAATCTTCAATTCTGTTAGATGTCGGCGAGCCGTTATCACGAAGTCGGATCGCCGTTAGTGTCCAGAGGCTGATCTTCAATTCTGCTAGATGTCGGCGAGCCGTTATCACGAAGTCGGATCGCCGTTAGTGTCCAGAGGCTGATCTTCAATTCTGCTCGATGTCGGCGAGCCGTTAACAAAATGTCGGATCGCCGTTTTCTACAGTGACTGCTACAGTGACTACTACAGTGCACTATTTTGTAAAATAATAGTTTGACCCTCAAACTTTATATAACTGTACTATGGCCCAAAACGGTATGAAACTTTGCAAATAAGTCCAATTTCAGAATTTCTAAATAATACTTTGTTAATCCCAAAACTTTCTGAAATTATGGTATAGCCAAAAATGCTATGACACTTTTCAAATAAGTCCTTCACCAAAATTTCAAGCAATACTTCTTTATTTCAAAGTTTTCAAAATTCTTTCAATTAAACCATAAACTTTAAAAAACAACCAATTTCAAAAAATCATTTTTCCATTAAATATGAAACATTTATAATGTGAAAATAATGATTTATTTAAAAAGAATAAAAACAATCAATTTCATAAAATCATTTTTCCATTAAATATAAAACCTTTAAAATGTGAAAATAATGATTTATTTAAGATGTATAAAAAATAATTTGATCTTAAAAGATTAATCATTCTTAATCTTGTTTGTTATCATCAAAATCAATATTATGGAAACATATATGTTAACATATGTTGGCTAGACCTTATCTTTAAAGTGTGAATGAAACGGTGAGACATAATATACTATCAGAAAGATAGAAAAAATGAGCAGTACTGAAGGAGAGATGGTTTATTTAACTTTTCTCTCCTCCTTTGGACGTATGTATGTAATGAGATTTAAATTTAAAAATTTCGGCCAAATAGGATATATGTAAACAAAAAAAAATTACAAATTACAAAAGCGTAGAGGACATGAGAGTTTTCCTTCACATCAAAAGAGATTTGTGTGAGACGAGTGTACTGCCTTATTTGCAAGCGTCTACTACAGTTTCAGTAATATATATATATATTTTATTACATAAGACTATTGTTTAAATTACAACTCATATTATATGAGAGTATAACTGATATGTACAATTATATATTTATACTGAGACCTGTTGACATTAATACTGATATGACCCCGCTCAGATTTTTAACCCTCTCAAATATTTGAGGGACGTCAAACTCTCATCCTGAGAGAAAGACTGTTTTCACTCGAGCTTATGAGCTCAAGAAAATAATATTTAAATTAAATCCCTACAATACGTCTGTGGAGGTTCGAACCCCCTCCCTCACATTTGTGAGGGAGTGGCTCTAGCCACCTAGCCAGCCCAAGTGGTTAGTTTCAATAATATTTACAATGCTTTCTGTGGGAAATTTTGTACACGGACAGTTTCACTTGCATGAAATATTATTGCGTGAAATTTATTTAAAAATTACTTGTTCCAAGTGTACTGTTACTCATACAATTTTGATTCAATGGTGTTTTGTTTATAGCAGTTACATAAAATATTTTGTGTCCCAATTTAATTGACAAATAAAAAGGCATTATCACATATTTTTGTGCATCAATTAGTAATTATTGTCTCTTTCTAAGGTAAGAGGCAAACAAAGTCCTAAGTTATTATTTATTATTTTTTCACTTTATCATGGGATAATTTGAATAAAGCTCGCGCCTAAGTAACCTCAATTGAGAGCTACATCGTAAATTAGCATTATTCTTGATACTTTTATGTCATTTAGTAGATAAAAAAAGATTATTAATAATGATAAGTAATACTTAGTAATTTAAAAAAAAAAGAGACAAAACATAATTTCACCTGTACGTGATTACTTATCTTCTGATCATAATATTATATTAAATTAAAAATCATATTTATTTATTATTATTACAAAGTTAAAAAAAAAAAAAAAGAACACAAAGAAGCCGTGGGGGGAGCTGGGTACGTTAGTGATGGGCTGGTCTTACAGGCGTATTTTGACCTACTTAAGTCTCGCTGGTTCAATAGATTTAGCCCACTAAGCACGATCCCCAAACTCTAAACGTCAAACGTGTCGTTTACATATCTGGGGATGTCCGACATGTCGTCTATCTGCGAAAAGTTCAAAATCATTTTTATCGAACTCTTTCAACATCCACATTCCACGGAAGCGTGCATTCCTAATGAACAAAACTCACCGGTAAAATACTAAAAATCTTTTTCCTTGAACTCGAAGCATCGTCTCTTTGACGGACATGGCCGCCAATACTTTCTCATTTCCCGCAAATTTACTTCGTTACTCTCAGTCTTTCGACGCAAAACGCGGTACAGCTCCTTCGTTTCTTCCGTCGAGTTCTATGTTCGGTAACGAGCTCCTAATTCGACCGCAGTTGAACTCGAGCCGTTTTGTTACAAAATATCATCGTAGCTCAGCGACGGCGACGGTGTCGTTTAGTCTACCAACAACAGTGCAAGTGTTAATTGCTTTTTTTTTTAAGAGTTGGATTAGTTGAGACTGTTCAGTTTGATTTGTAATTTTTCTTTCTTTTTTGGTAATTTCAGAAAACCGGAGACGGCCTCTCCCGATAAAATTCCAAAGTTAGTGAGCTGATTAATTTGTTGAATTATTGATGAATAATTCATAATTGCACCTGATTGAATGATTGACGAGTTGTATGTGTATTGAACAATTGTCCTGTATAGGTGGTCGGCGAGGGCGATAAGGTCATTTGCTATGGCGGAGCTGGAGGCGAGGAAGCTCAAGTATCCTAACACGGGGACTGAAGCGTTTCTAATGGGCATTTTGGTTGAGGGTATGCTGTTTCCGTTGAATTGTTGTATTCTTTTGAGTATTAAGAATTTTGACATCTTTGGAAAGTTCGTTAGAGTTTGTTTTTATATTGGAAATGCGGAAACTTAGATCTAAAATTGGAGTGAAAATTTTATGATAAAGTACTTCTTGGTGTTTGCTAAAGAAAAGTCTCTCAGCTGGTTTGCTTTAATATCAAAATCTGCTTCAAATACAGCATCGTTGAAATGGCATATCAATAATTTTGTCATACATGGGCATCATTGGTCAGAGTATTGTCAAAAATGGGTGAAATAAAATCATTACTTCTGTGTAATCCCCAAAGATCTATTGGTAAAGCAATGCCATGTAATTTAAAAGGAAAAGATAAAAATGGCTTGAAATAAATTTTCTGTTAGGAAGTTGTATTTTCTGTGAATTTAACGGATGGTCTTGCGTAGTTTTTAACCTTCTGCTTTCAAAATGCTTGGTGGTAACTTTACATTGTCATTTGCAGGAACGAGTACAACGGCTAAGTTTTTGAGGGCTAATGGAATAACACTTTTCAAGGTGCGGGAAGAGACCTTAAACTTACTTGGAAAATCTGATCTGTTCTTTTTCAGCCCTGAGCGCCCTCCATTGACTGAACAAGCTCAAAGGGCTCTTGATTGGGCCTTCAATGAGAAGCTAAAGTCAGGTAGTTTATGCATTTAATATCCCAAACTTGTAGATTTATTGTTTCTTTCTTTTCCCATATGGTTTTACATATGCTACATTCTTTGATTATGTTATAACCAAAAAAGAATTTAAATTAGTTGAATGGGTTAATGTCCATGTTACTTGGTGCGTTACACAAGCTAAAACATTTGATCTGTGGCTGGGGCAGCCATGTGATGCTGTGATGTCAAGTTAATTTGTTCCAAGCACCCGGGAATGCAAAATCAAGAGCTGGACTGATGCAAGACACTAATTGCGTGCCCTCCCTGTAATAAATTTAATATAAGAATTGAGGTTCCTATCTAGGCAAAGAGCACTGGATCTGGTTGCCTGCCCGACTTATGGGGGATCCTATATGGTCCTGTATTCAATATAGATCATAATTCCTGGTTTTTCTATTCGTTCAGCTCTATTTTCTTTCAGCTTCTTGTTAACATCGCTTACTTCTTCAAGAAATACTTTCTGGGAAATATTTGACAGTTTCTGCTTGATATGAATGAAACTAACATCTAAATCCTTTTAAGTGTTCAATAAACTTATCTTACGATTGCGAGTTTAATATTATTGCAGTGTTCAGTGTGATCTTGATCTTTTCAAAGTTTTTTGAAAGTAAATCTCCAAGTGCTAGTGGAGAAAAGGTTTGTCCTAAGTATGGTTTAAAATAGTTTATTGTAAACTATTATAATATCAAGTGAACATTAATATGCATAGCAGTTGAAGCCTACTTGTGCTGAGACTAGTGTTATACCCTTGCATGCACAATCTACACAAGCTGTGAAACACTCCTCCCAATTTTCTCCTACTCATATATGTTTTTTTTTTCTCTACCCTGCCTTATGCTTGCCTATGTGTTTGGCCTGGTTAGAATTATAGATTTCAACTATGAAATTACGAGATGGATGTTTTCAAGTGTTTAATCAATCATCTGACTGGGAATCTACAACATTGATTGATCCCTTGCGTCAAATCATTCCAATAAATTCCATATTTGTCTTGCTTTACTATTTAACAATTCCACTGTATCAGAAATGGTAAATATGTCAATCCTATATATGTTTTTTATTGATAGTTTTCTTATTTGGTAACACTTGATGTTTGCAATTCTAATAGTTGATAATTAGATATGCAAACATTGATTGATGTACACTGTGTACAACACCTCTCCAACTCTTTGGCGCTTGGCATTTTATTCTAAACCTTTGATTTTTGATTTGTAAATATTTAGAATTGTGTCAGACTGTCAGTTTGGATGTCTTATTACTTCTTTGTGCTTGGAAGTGTATGTGACGGTAATTTTTCTACCGGTGCTTCCTGTACATCTTGTTGACATGGGTATTTGAAATGCAGGTGAGAGTGGGGAAATAACCACAAATCATTTGGTTCTTGGTATTTGGTCAGAAAAAGAATCAGCTGGTCACAAGATTCTGGCCACTTTAGGTTTTAATGATGAGAAAGCCAAAGAAATCGCCAAATCTGTAAGTTGCAGGAGTTATGATTGTTGAAGAACAGCCTTTTCAATCTCACCATTGAAATGTGGTTCTTGTTTACTGCAGATAAATGAAGATACCATTCTGAGCTTTAAGTAGGGATTTCAAAGCTTTTCTGATGTGGCACTTTCTGTTGACTTTGATTGTCCTTCAGTTTAGCTTGCAGAAGATGCTTTGTTGTTGGAGCATGATTTTGTCAAAGGAACCTTTCCAACACATTGCAAACATTAATATCAGATGCTTTCTTGAATCAAAACTGGAGATATTCAAAACTTGCTTCTCACTCTGTTGGAGGCATTTTCTGGAATTAGATATCTCGAGAGCTAATTATGCGGGGGAACGGAATTCCCTGTCATTTAATCAAGTTCATTGGCGTTTTCATTAGCCAAGTATTTTTTTTTTTTTTCAATAGGTTGTATCTTTGTTTTTTTTTTCCTTTTGTTATTTCTTTTAATTTGCAATCCTCCGAAATTTAAAAATGCTTTGAAAATTGCAAAATGCCCTTGTTATTTATTCATAGAAGATTTAATTTGTCAATCACTCAATTGCATTCCGAGGAGCTTCATCATTGTGCCTGAACTTTTTCAGATCGTGAAACTGAAAGTGTAGTGATGTTTGGATGGTAGAAATGAGTCGAAAGCAAGTTAGCTGTTTGCGGACGGGGAATTAAGTTGTTGCTTTTTCGCTTTTGTAAAGACTAAAGAGTACTGCTAAAAATCTCAAATTATATCTCGAGATTTCATCCCGACGTATTACATAATTAATTTGAAATAAACGTTGTAATTCTTTGGGAAATTATTATTACACCATTTTTATTTTGTTTTATATTCATCCAATCACTATAAAATTTTAACATATATTTTACATCATATTTCTTTTTATATTTGTATCAACTAGCCACTTTTGCATTAACATTATTAAATAATTTTAATAAAATGATAATTTTACTTTCAAATAAATTAAAAGACTATTTTATCTTATAAAAATTTTTAAAATTAAAAATTATTATCATAAAAAATATCTCTAAATTTAATAAAAAAATAAATCTCAAATAGAGGTGCTCAACTAATTTTTACTAAATTTGGATTTTACAAAAAATTAATAATGATTTTTTAATTAAAAATTATAATTTTAATAAAAATAAATGAATTTATTTATTAAAAAATTATAATTTTTTAAAATTATATTAAAATAACTGAATTTATTTTTTTTTATTTAAAATAAAAATTCTAATTTTGGAATTTATTTATATTAAATTTAGGAATATTTTATCATTATATATATTTTTATTTTTTAAAGTTTTTATAAAATAAAATGGTATTTTAATTCATTTGGGGGTAAAATTATCATTTGATTAAAATTATTTAATATTGTTAATGCAAAGTGGCTAGTTGATACAAATGTAAAAAAAAAAGGTGGTGCAAAATACATATTAGAATTTTGTAATTGTTGGATGAATATAAGATAAAATAAAGATGGTGTAATGATAATTTCCCTAATTCTTTTATCATGACATAACTCTGAATTAAAAATCACCTCTTATTTAATTTATAATATTTATTATATCAATTAACAGAATGCAAAAGTGAAGAGACATCTTGATTTCAATTCTAAACTATGTAAGTTCCATCATATTTTTATGCTCGATCAAGCATTAACCCACTCTATTTACATTGGTCTTATACGATTTTCTTCTAAGTTATAATAATATTTTGTGAAGAAAATTATTCTATTTTTAATACTAAGCAAGCATTAATCCAAACTCATTTATGATCGTTTGGTTCTTGCAGTCTTATCTTTTCATTTTGACATTTGGGTTTACTTCTTGGTGCTTTGACATTTGGGTTTACTTCTTGGTGCCAGGCCAGTAAGCACTTTTTTTTTTTCCTTTAAATTTTGGGTGTCAATAAGCATTTGAGTTTGGTATAAACAGGAAAGAGCCATGAAGTGATTTGTATGACTTAAATGTGTGTTTGAAATTGAGGCTGTATAATTGTAATTTAAAAGTTATAATATTAAAATAGTTAGTGTTTACACTAATTATTGTAATTTAAAAATTATATTGATACTTATATAAAAAATTTTATTTAAAATTTATATTTATTATATATTACTAATTTTCATTACATAATTATATTTTAAAAATTATAGCACCTCAATTCCAAATGAAACTTAATACTTTTGGTAAAAATAATTGTTGCAGCCAAATCGGGCGATGGACCCATCTCTTGATTTCGCCCAGGTTTGGCTTCGGCAGAATCTCTCTTGTGATTTTTTTTAAAGGGAAAATATCCACCGTCCACCTGATTTTGTCCACTTTTTCAAAAATACACAAATCCTAATTTTTTTAACTGCGCTCCACCTAAACTTATAATTTTTTTTCATATTTCCACCTCCGTCTGCAAACCGTCAATAAAACTAACGGAATTTTGTCCAAATTACTTTTTAACCTCGAAAATAAAAAATTACATATTTACCCTAAATAAACGTCAAAATATTAGCTTTGTGAGTATTGTAGCCGTTGCCTCCCAACAGTTACAATTTTGGTTATTTAAACCCATGAACCGTTACATATGCAATGCATGAAAGCTCTACCATTCAAGCAAATATACAGCTGCTCACAAACCAACCACAACTGAGAATCATTTGTTCAAATAAACCCACTCATACACAACTCATCATCTACACATTGAAGCAAATATACAGCTGCTCACAAACCAGCCACAACTGACAATCATTTATTCAAATACACCCACTCATACACAACCAATCATCTACACATTCAAGCAAATATACAATCTGCTCACAAACCAGCCACAACTGACAATCATTTGTTCAAATAAACCTACTCATACACAACCCATCATCTACACATTCAAGCCAACAATTGTCCCATTCATTAAAACTCATTATCTACACATTTAAACATCATAACCACTCAAATTTTATTCAGTCAAAGACAACTGCTCAACCATCACCAAATATCACTACTATTCTTTCAAACACATCATCCACACAATCAATTTAAAAATGGCATCAAGTTATAATTCAAGTTTTGCAGCCAGTGGACAGCAATATAGAAAAGTTAAATGCACTCCAATTCATTGCTGGTGTGGTGTGCAAGCATGTGCTATGGTTTCCACTACACCACAAAATCGTAATGCAATGTTTTGGTCATGTAGGTTCAATAAATGCAAGTTTTGGCAATGGTTTACAGCCGAAACTCTCATATACCATAGCAATAGTGACCAGACAGCAAATAATCAAAATTTAGAGCTGGATGCAGTCCACTTTCGAGTTGATGATGTAGCAAAGATAAAGAAAAGGCTAAAGGTCATTGAAGGGAGGCTTAAAATGTAATGTATAATAATTATGCTAGTAGTTGTCTGTGCTATTGTGTTTACTAAAATGTAATATATCCTACAAAATATGCATGAATAAAATGAGATTAATTCTGTTCTATTTGTCCTAGAGCCAGTCTACTTAAATACATTGTAAATAATATAACTTCAACCATAATAAATAAAAAATATAGCCCAAGTAAAATGAGCTTAAATACAACCATACCTAATTATCCAAAAAACAGCAGAAATAACAATTAAACATGTCATCAAAATACAGCCCAAGTAACAATTAACTTCCCTAACCAGTAATATTCTAAAATAACCAACAATATTCCAAAATAGCCAACAATATTCCAAAATTACCAGCGATATTCCAAAATAACAACGGATATAGCAAGTTTAAACATTTTTATTTTGTTCTTGCATTCATCATTATAAAGAACCTGTCACATTTGAAGCTTGAGATGGATTTTCATATTGTGACAGTCCCTGACTTAATTGTTCACCTCTTGTTCCAACATCTCCAGAGCCAACTTGAGCCATTCTTTTCCTCCCTTTAGTTTTGGAACTTTGTCCTGGACCCCTTGGTATCTAAATATATTGTACGTTAGTTTAAGAAGTTAAACAAGAAAAAAAAACAAAAAGAACTTAAACAGAAAAAAAAAACACCTTTCTTGCTGTTTGTGATGTAGCAACTTCTGAATCAATTGACTTTGTTGTTGTTGTTGTCTGTGATGCCTATGTTCAAGCATAAATGAATCTTATGTTACGCATAAAACAAATTGGACAGCCACAAAAAAATTAAATAAAACAAGTCAACACCTGTTTTCTTCTTGTTGTTGCTTGTTGTGAAGTATTTAGCGGCTGAATTGAGGTAGTTGATGCCTACAAAACATGATGTTTGTTATTTAATGACAGTATGTATAGGCTGCATATAATAAATAATAACAGCTACATATGATGTATAATAATGTTTTATTAAAAATTAATAGTAGTATATTGTCCGTACTTGAGAGTTATGATTTTTAACTCTATTTGCCCTTGCAACAGATGGTCTTAATGGACATGACCTCAGATTATGGTTGGAGCCACCACAGAATGAGCAAATAACAAAGAATTTTATTTTCTCTTTATTAGGCTCATTTTGTGCTCTTTTCCTGGATTTTTTAGGCCTTCCAACCTTTTTCTGCATAATTGGTGGATCAATCAATGGTCTTCTTGTACGTTCCCACATACATTGATCCGGAAGAGGGCTAAACATCACTGAATATGTGTTGAGGTAAGTCTATGTAGCAAACCATGCTGGAATATACTCCTCAATTGCGTCTTGCATATCTAATGGCAGTCATCGCATGTTGACAAATGAGGCTGGCAATTTCCCAATAACCGCAATCACATGTTCTAGACTCCAACCTCACCACAAACCTTCTAGGTGGACTATAGGCTACATCCATGACTTTAAAATTCAGCTCACCAGAAGCTTGTACAATCATTTTCTGTGCAAGCTTTCTTTTCTTGTCCAACTCTTTTACAACTTTAGGTGTCAACTGTCCCTTCCAAGTGGCTACCTCGTGTCTCCTCTTTGTAAACCGTTTCATAAGCCGACATCTGATTTCTTCAAGCATTATCAAGCAAGGCTTGTCTCGCAACTAACCCATATGGACTCGTAATGCTTACAACAACATCCTTAATCTTCGTAACCGTACAATAAGGTTGAAGCAACCCTAAATTCTTTTTCATGCCTCGAAAGGATATCACTAACCCTACTTGTCGCATCCTGAATGCCCAAAAAAAATTAAAGAAAAAACATTTAGCACTGGTTTACAGTTCTTGAGTTTTGTTGGTAACTCTACTATCTTCCTATTAATGTATTATTAATATCGCAAGTCAGAAACTTAAAGAAAATGCATGTAAACAAACATCTAGCTGGATATGAATACATGTAGCTAGCTTTTTAAACATTCTAATTTTACATGCAACAACTAAATCTTCCTCTCGGGGCTGAGGGATATGCATACATATATAGTCAGGGGTTAAAATATTTCAAAAAACCATGACCCATACATCACCAACCAAAAATTTTCAAAACCCCCAAATTTTATATGTAAACCACAGACAAAGATACATAACTAAGCAGGGGATAAACATGCATTCAACTATAGTAGCATAATCTTTCATAAATTTGCATCTCAACAGTCGAAAACACCATATTACTCCCCAATTTATCATTACCCCCAACAAATATGTTACAAATCAAACTAATTTATATTCTAGGGTTTCCAGTAACAGCGAATGAATGTGTTAACAACAATCACCAGACATTGTTTCAAAAACATTGTTGCATGTAAAAAATTAACTGAAAATAAGTAAGTAAAACAAAACTTACTTGATTGTAGCTTCAAACCCTTAAAAAAGCAAAATGTCGCGACTTCGTAACAACTCACCGCTTTTGTAAATGCCTCTGAATTTTGTTGCTTCTTCGTGCATGTGATGGGGAATAAACTATGGTTATTTTCATTGTTTGCTGTACTGGTGGACCACTATGCCTCCTTTTCCTTTTTTTTTTGCTTATTACAGATCTTAAACGATGTCGTTATTTAAGCCTAAGTGAAATTATCATTTTAGCCTTATGACGTCAACAACGTCTTGATGGTTTGCAGACGGAGGTGGAAATGTGAAAAAAATTATAAGTTCAGGTGGAGCGTAGCTAAAAAATTTAGGATTTGTGTATTTTTGAAAAAGTGGACAAAATTAGGTAGACGGTGGATATTTTCTCTTTTTAAAATTTAAAATAATGTAGCTGGGTTTTTCATATTTCTATTTTCTAATGGTAATTTAGTCCTTCCAGTGAATAACTGGTTATATTTATTGTTTTTTGAATTTTCGTTGGTTAACTCAAAATTCAAATTCTGGTCCCCTTTGTAAAAGACCCTCCCAAAATTTTCTTTCAAATAAAGGCAATTTCATTGCGAAGTGATCTGCAATGCGAGTCAACCAGAAGCCACAAATGTATTCAAAAACCGTAGAACAAGCAAATAATAGCGACGGACAATAGTCCTTAAAAGACATCCCGATCGGAAGACCTCTTGGCAAGGGTAAATTCGGCAGCGTTTATCTCGTCCGAGAAGTCAAGATTTTCATTTTCATTTTCTCACCAAACTAATTTTTCTTTGTTTTTTTTTCAATTATTTTCTTATTTAATTTAATTTAATTGCTAATATTTTTGTTGTTGCTGGCTGCATAATAGATATCTAGTGGCCTTGAAGATTACATCCAATGAGCAAATTGAGAAGTAATTCGCAGAGATATAAAGCCTGAAAATCTGTTGCTTGATCACGAGGTATACTTAGTAACCCCTTTTTGTTTGTTTTCCTAATTTGTTTTTTGTTAGTTTCTTGTAGGGAATTTTAAACTACTTGTATGCGTTTGAAACTTTTGAAAACAACTTTCATTTGGCCAATTTTTGAAATATTGGGTTCCCATGTAGTGGTTTTGTTGCCATGTGGGGCTGCTAGTCCAAGTTGATGGGTTTCTGGACTTTTTCGTTTTGGGGAAAAATTCATTCTTAGTCTAAAGTCCCGGGCTAGAAGTGTACATAGAGAAGCTTCGTTTTTGTTTTGTCATGCTTCTATTAATTTTCCAAACTTCTTGCACAAATTTGCTGAAGGACAATCTTCTTAAAGAAAATATGTCTTGAGTTCATATAATCATATCAGAACTTTAGAAAAAAAACAATTGGCCTGAATCATGTTCTTCAAGTTACAGATTGTCCCTGCTTTTGTTTTATGTTTGCAAGTTTTAGCACATTGATTATGTGCATGACTTGTGAATTGTCAGAATTGTTGGTCCCTAAGAAGTAAATCCTGCGAGAATTATTGTTAAATTAGAAGTCATTCATAACCAAGAGAATTGTTATTAAATTAGAAGTCACTTATAACCAAGAGTCACTGTGACAAGGAAGTTTCTAAAAACTTTCAATGTCCTAAACTCGTAATTATAAATGATGTGAAATGCGTATAATAAAGTCTATTTATAGACTATTGATGCTTCTTTATCAGACCTTTTTATATGTACATGACTTATTAAATTATAAAGAAAGTTATTTCTCTTCAGGATTTGTCATGTCTTTTAAGAAAGTATTATTTATTTAAAGTATATTAACTTACTTCAAGAGACATGTCCTTTATTAATAATTATGTCTATTAACTGTTATATATATATATTAATAACTTTCATCAAGGATGTGGTTCATTTTTTTCTATGTATGACCTTTAGCTGATGCTGAGCTCCGATCCAATCCATCATAATGACTTCTTTATCTGTGCAACTCCAAGATCATGGGCATATGTATGCAAGCACACTTATAGGATACTATTACAGAGCTTTTGAATAGGAAAAGCAGAGAGCTAGTAGGAGTAGGATTTGTCAGTCTCTAATAATTTAATTTTGTTTGTAATTAAGTTGTCTTATAATTCTCAATACCTTTTTATCTCTTACTGTTATATGCTTTTGACTAGAGATGACAATTATACCCACAAACCCGCAAACTCGTCCAAACTCACCCATCAAAACCTGCTCGTTGCGGGTGATTTTACCCGTTGTGGGCGGGTTTAGTATTATAAACTAAAACCTGCACATGGATGCGGGTGGGTTTGATATTAACCTTATATCCAGTGGATACCCGCATGGATATCCACCAAACCCACAATATTTTTTTCAAATATTTTTAATTTAATTTTAATCTAAAAATGTATAAAGAAAATAATCTCATTATTCAAATTACCAAATAGCCAAAAGTTCAAAGTTGTGTATATGTGTATGTGGCCCATCTCACATTCTAAAGTCATAACCTAAAGAAAACTAAAGACATTTCCCTTCGAATTAGTATTTGAAAATATTAGTCTTAATTATTATTATAGGTATTGTGTTGGATCGGTGCTTATGGTGGTGAATGAAATAAATATCTTCTCTTAGATCTTGTTTTAAATGATAATATGAAATATAATTATTATTTTTAGATATTAGTTTGTGTTTTTTAAATGGATTTGTATAATTTATACTTAAATTTGAGAATTTGTGTTGGATTGATATTGAAATTTTACATTGTTTAAATATAAAATTGAGTATGTTATATGGAATTTGAGGTTATTATTATAAATTTATATATTAAACATTTTTTATTTTAAATACGGAAACGCACAAAAAATCCACCGGGTACCATTGCGGGTTTGGTAATTGTTAAAACCCACTGCGGGTGAGTTTTTTAAAAAAATTAAAATCCGCTGCGGGTTGCGGGTGGGTTTGGTAATTTAAATTTTGTGCGGGTTTGAGTTTGGTAATAGCAAACCCGCTGCGGGCGGTGCCTATTACCATCCATACTTTTGACTTCTTCTTACAATATAACTGAAGGAGATTCAAAGTCAATAGTGTAGCACATTGACAATCTTTAAAATCACTACTCAAAATCTTAGAACCATCATCAATGTAATTACAGAAATAATGGCCTTTGCTACCATACATGTATGTATTTGATACATGTAAAGTAATAAAGAAATCTTTAATTATTTGGCTGGCACTTGGAAGTCAAACATTATGAAAGAAAACAAGTAAATGGGAGCATCATTATATTAGGAATATAATTTATATAAATTTTGATTTATATATTATTTTAATGTGATGTTTTTATTATTATTATTATTATTATTATTATTATTATTATTATTATTATTATTATTATATATATATATATATATGATTGATTGGGGCTCTAAAAAGAGCTAGAGAACAACAGAACGGGGGTGAGAAACCCCATAAGAGTCATGCAATAACAGAGCCCAAAAGGGGAAGGGTACACAGTAAGGCCTAGCGGAATCCAGAAAGCGAGGTTTGCCATATAATTTGCAGCAAAATTTACTTCTTTGTAGATATGAGAGATGGAAACATGTCAATCCAATTTAAGATAATCTTTTATAGCTTGGACTAGGGGAGCATATTCATTGGTCAACACCGAAGGTCTAGCCACCAATTGAGTAACGCATAGGCTATCTGTTTCAATTTTCAATCTACGGATGCCAGAATTCCATGCAAGTTGAATCCCTTGATATAAGCCCCAGAGCTCCGCGACAGTAACTGAGCAAGAACCAATCATCATCCCAAAGCCTGTTAGCCAACGTCCTAAGTGATCCCGAATCAAACCACCTGCAGTGGAAATCCCGTGAGACTTGTGAGCACCATCTGTATTCAGAGTACACCAGGGCCACTCAAGAGGATGCCAAGAAATTCATTTGTGAGCCCTAATATTCCTAGTGAGCTGCGGGTGGTTCTGAAGCTTGTGAATCTCCTCAGATCTTGTATGGATATCCACCAACAAAGCCAAAGGGTCCAACATCAATTTGTTAAAAAGAAATTGATTTCGCCAATACCAGATCCTCCATAACGCGACGCAAAAAAAAAAAACAACCCAATTCGAAACATTCCCCACCTTACTATTATCGGCCAAATTCGAGCAGAGCCATAGATTAAGCCGAGAATTACAGAAACTATGTCGTTTACTTGTAGGAATAATGCTAAGCCAAAACTACTTAACCAACCAGCAATCACGAAGAGCATGAGTAATATCTTCACACGCAGCCCTACAACGATCACAAAGAGGCGAGATGGGTAAGTGCCGCCGAGCCAACTCAGCCTTTGTTTTCAAACCAGCGTGAAACACCTGCCACAAGAAAATTCTCACACTTTGAGGGCCTTTCCACGTCCATATTAACTTCCAATCTTTATCTTCAGGCTTTGGATTGTACTCAGAGAGAGCCAAATACGTCGAACTTGTAGAAAAAGCGATGTGTTTCAAATGAGCCCAAAAGATAGTGTCCATGCCTTTCACATGAGAAGGGGGATGCAGAGCAGCTATTTGGAGAATAATATGGTTGGGAAGATAGTGATCAAACCGAGACCAACACCAAGCCCCATTCATATCAACAAAATTTGCCACCTTATAATCTAAAATGCCCACAGGTATAGTATTTGTTGCGTAGGCGATTAAGGGAGCATTATTAGTGACCCAAAGATCCCACAAAAAACGAGCAGATCGACCATCACCCAAACTCCAGTGCCTTCTTGCGAGAACCTCGCTCCAAACCTGCCCAAGAGACTTCCACAAGTGAGAGCCATAGCGTGTAGGAAGGACGAGGGGCAAATTATAAGGATTAATTATGTACTTGGAAATAAGGACTTGGACCCATAACTTATTTAGAGAGGAGATTATGTCCCAAGCTAGCTTCATGTGTAATGCCCGATTCATCATTGCCAAAGACTTGAAACCAAGACCGCTAGTAGCTTTAGGCTTGTACACATTTTTCCAGCTAACCATGTTGAGTTTTTGCTGAGGAGACGAACCACTCCAAATAAACCTCCTGCAAGCTCTATCGATTCTCTTACAAACACCACGAAGAAGGAAAGCAGTCTGCATAACGTAAATGGGAATAGCCTGGAGAACTGACTGAGCTAGAGTGATACGACTAACCAAGGACAAATGAGAGGCATTCTAACCCGATAGCCGCTTCTCCACCTTATCGATGATCTCCTGATACATATTGGTAGGGACCCTTGATTAATGAAGAGGGACCCTAAGGTACTTTCCAAGATCAGAAGTAACTGAGAAGCCAAGAAGACCCGAAATTGCAGAGACATCTCTAGCACCCATGTTCATTGAAAAATAAAGCAGAGTTTTACTTATATTGACTTTGGCATTAGAGCAAACACAAAACTCTGCTAACACTGCTGAAATAACTCTAGGCTTGCTCAACCGTAGCCTCTGCAAACAAAAGAAGATCATCAACGAAAAAGAGATGAGATAAAAGTGTGCCACGACGAGATAACATGATCGGACGCCACTTCCCGGCACTCACGGCATTGTGAATCCCATGACTAAGCCACAAAGGACGAAGAGATAAGGAGATAATGGACAACCCTGATGAATTCCTTGGGAAGGAGAAAATTCATCCGTAGCCTCCTCATTCCACAAAAGCCTCATAGTAATCGAAGTGATGCAAGCCATAATTACTTGAATAAGATCGGAAGGAATGCGAGCTTTATGCAGAGTATCACTGATAAATTCCCAACTGAGACGATCATAAGCCTTTCTAAATCAACTTTTATAGTTATAAAACCAGTAGAGCCCGTCTTCTTGCGCATAAAGTGTACAACCTCTTGAGCAATCATGATTTTTTCCGTGATATGACAACCATGGACGAAGCTAATTTGATAGGGACCAATCAGAGAGGGTAAAATAGATTGAAGGCGATTAGCCAGCAGCTTGGTGATAGTCTTATAAGTAATATTGCAAAGGGAGATAAGATGATACATTTTTAACGATGATGGGCTTTCTGTCTTGGGAATGAGAGCAATCAGCGTGGAATTGAGCCCCAAAGGAAGATATTTATCGTGGAAAATATCTTTCACCAAATGACACAAAGGAGAGCCCACAGTGTTCTACTGCGTCTGATTAAAAATGGCATGGAACCCATCAGGTCCTAGGGCTTTCAGAGGGTGCATGCCGAAGATGGTTTATTGAATCTCAACATCCTCCACGCCCTTATTTAAGGTATGGAGCAAGTCATTCTTGATAAGAGGAAAACAATTCGGATGGGGGTAGTGCTAAAGATCAGGAGATTCACAGGAGAACAACGTTGAGTAGAACTGAATGACATGAGATTTTATTTCCTCTTCCTCATAAAGCCAAATCCCTGCATTATTCTAGATGGCAACTATATTATTTTGTCTCATTCTAGAAAGAGTTTTATGATGATAGTAAGAGGTATTACGATCACCGAGAAGCAGCCAATCTCTCCGAGATTTCTGATGCCAAATAATTCCTCTTGGGTGAGCACTTCTTCCATATCCGCTTTTAATTTTTTCTCAAGATTTAATAACCCTTTAGAGTAATAACGTTCTAAAGCCCGTTGAATCCCTCCCAGATGAGCTAATAAACTTTTTTCTGCCAAAAAATATTTCCAAAACACGGCTTGTTCCATTCAGTAACCTTAAGACGAAATTGATTAGCAACATTTAAGTAATGAAGATTCCAATCCCAGGATTCAGACACGAAATCTTTGAATCCTTCATTGGTAAGCCAAGCCGCTTGAAATCGAAAAGGATGAGAGCTCAAAACTCTCGAAGACAAATCAGTACTTCGCACCAGGATAGGCTTGTGATCAGAGTTCAATTTCAGAATATGAAGAACAAAAGAATTGGAAAAGGTACGAGCCCACTCACTATTGCAAATGACACGATTAAGCCGTTTCAAGAGGCTTCCACGAGACCAAGTAAAACGTGGCCCATGAAATTGAAGATCATACATGTTGTGAAGGTGGAACCACAACTGGAAGAGAGTGCAAGCTCCTATGCCTGTAGGGGAGCCACCTTTCTTTTCCGAATCATACAAAATAGTGTTGAAATCCCCGCCCAAAATCCAGGGACCATAAACCATTTGAGCTAAATTATCTAGCTCACTTCAAAGATATTTTCTAAGACTGGGGTTAGGGCTCGCATAAATAGTTGTCCAGCAAGAGAGAACATTATTGTTGTTGGAAATTCGAAGATGAACAAACTGAGAATGACACGCAACAATCTCAACTTGAAAAATATCTTTCCAGAGGACCCAAATGCCACCAGAAAAACCCTCTGCTTCCACCCGGAAGGATTTGTCAAAACCACTTCGTTTAATAAAATGATCAGCCTTATAACCACTAATACGAGGCTCCATCAACACAACCAGGGAAGGCTTGTAATTTTGAACTAAAATCGAAAAGGAATGGCGAAAAGATGATGATGCTGCACCTTGAGAATTCTAAAACATGGTCTTAATAAACATAAGAAAAAATGGAAAAGGAAATAAGTAGAGTTACCGAGAGGACTCCAAAGCCTCAGCCTCAACTTTCATGCCATAATTAGCAACAAATAATATATCATTGGCAGACAAAGGAGAGCCACTTCTGCTTGCAACTGGGGAGTCATCAGGCTCAACAATGGCTTCCATAATGTAAGGATCATTCAGAATGCCCTTGTCAAGTGGTTCACCAACAAGAGATGGGTCACCACCAGGTTTAGAAGGTGGATGATTGATTGCCTTTGGGGAAGAGGTCTTGGGAAATGATACAGCACTATGGTGAAGAGGGTTAAGGGTGATGGGTACTGGAAATGGACCTGGATTATATTGGGCATATTGTTGATAAGCATGCATACCGTGCATGGAAGTGGAAGCGGCATTAGATGGAGCAGAAAAATTGGACGTGGAAAATTTAGGGAGAGCATGCATGCCATGCATGACTGGCGGTTGGTTATTTTGGTGGGAATAATTAGTGGGAATTGGAATATTGGGGTCAAAATTCTCAGTTACGGGTTGACTTGGAAGAACAGTGATGGGAGCTTTGCGAGGGAGGTATTTCCGGGAGAGTTGACTAGGGTTTTTCTTTTTCATACTCCGAGGTTTTGGGGCTAGGATTTGGATACTTTCCGATATAGGCATCATAGGTTCCCGTTGACAACCGGGGTCTGTATAATGATCTTGGGAGATCTTATCCTTAATATTCAGGTCTTCCAAAACACCAAATCGAGACTGGCTAGGCTTTGGCATGTGCCGATCCTTATCCGAATTTTTAGGATTATCTTTAATTAAGACTTTATGAGGGCGCAGCTGGCGGGCCACCACCATCAAGGATCCAAACTTGGGCTCTCGGCAGTCAGTTGCTGCAGCCACCACAACGACTTGTCCCTCAGCCTCCGTAGGAGGGGCTGGATTGTCCTTGACCATGTTGTTGATGTCGGCACTATCAAGACATGCATATTTGAAGTGGCCAAATTTACCACAACCGAAACAAATCATTGGCAGATTTTCATATTCCACTTTTTGAATTCTTCCTTCAAGATTAAACTGTGATACTAGAGGCTTCTGAAGATCCAATTCAACCGCAAGACGAGTAAATTTGTCTCTCTGTGCCGTAACTGTGTTGTAGTCAATTTTGATGACTGGAGCAATAATGTGCCCTAGCCACCGGAGTATACTCTCATGATAAAATTGAATATTCATCCCAGAAAAACAGATCCAAGCCACGATGCGATTGATTTTATTGTTAACCACATCGAAGTCTGGAGACTATTTCTGCACTGATAAATAATGCCCTATCACCGTCCGTGGTCCCTCAGTAAGGGCATACTCCACATCCTTTTTATTATTGAAACGGATCAGGAAATAATCATTAGCTAAATCAATTATTTCAAACCCTGTGGTAGAACTCCAGATCCTATTCAACCGAGAACCGAGAACACGATACCCCAAGTTACGTCCTAATATTTTAACCACCACTGAGTTTTCCCAAGGTTCCACTAACCATTCATGAACTCTGCTTGAGAATGCTATGAATGGCATAGGTTCCTCCTTTTTGAACATCACATCATCCTCCTCTAACTCCCAGTCATCCTTCCGGCCAAACTTCCCACCACCCGATTGCTCTTGCATATCCATTAGCATGTCACGGAAAGACAGAGGAGATGGGTTATCCCCATCTGCCCCTTGAGCCTTGAACTTTGCTTTCTTGGTATAACGGTCAGCCGCCAGAGGCAGTTGAGAGGTTTTGTCAGCGCACATTACCATACTTTCATATAGTAATAAAAGAAGGTTTTTAAAGTTAATTTATATATTATTTTAATGTTTCTTTAACTTAATTTTCTGTTAAGTATATTTTATTATGTTAATTTTCTTAAATTTTATATTTTTTTATTGTAGGCTTATATTAGGAATATTCTAGTGAAAAAAAGTTTAAAGAGAAAATAATTAAAGAATAATGAAAAAAGTTGAAGGTCAAGTAGGAAGTATTAAAAGGAAAAATGTATTAATTAATTCAATGGCAACAGCCTGTGGTTATTTAAAGAAGCAAAAATTTTGAACTAAAGCCTTGGTCAATATAGTAAATTTTTAATTGTGGGTTTAAGTGGCAAGCATTGGTTTATGTTGACGCTGCGATTTTTAAAGCTCATGGTAAATTCAGTATTGGCTGTGTAATCCGTAACTCTGACGGTGATTTTGTGACAGCAAGGTGCAAGTGTTTTCCAGGTAATTTTGGTTCTCGAGAGGCTGAAGCGCTGGGCATTAGAGAAGCTCTTAGTTGGATAAAGCGGCTGCAGCTGACTAGTGTCATTATCGAAATGGACAATCTTCAAGTTTTCCAAGCTTTAACTGAGAAGTTTTCCAGCCCCAATGGTTTTGGGCTAATAATTGAAGAGTGTCGATCTCTAGCTATGTCTATTGGAGAAGTGCAATTCTCGTTTGTTCGACGATCTGCGAACTCTGCTGCTCATTGTGTTGTTAGAGTAGGAGGTTCCATGTCAGGTCCTGGAGAGTGGAGGCATGTTCCACCTCCATGCTTATTAAACAATTTGTAATGGTTTTCTGTTTTTAATGAATATTCCTGTCAAAAAAAAAAAGTGGCAAGCATGTGCATAAAAGAGAATCTCGCTTTTATTTAATCAATTGAAATCCTTATAAGCTTAGAATCAAAAGAGGCAGCTTGGACTTTTGCTTATAAAAGCACTCGAATTGAAGCGTTGAAAAAAAGAGCCGCAAAACCGTTAGCAATAATTTGGGGAAGCCGAATTGCAGAGAATAGAAAGACATGGCTTCCAGAGTTTATTCTGTCTCTTATCTTTTGTCAATTGTCTCGTTTGAATATTCTGCTTACGATTCTTTTTATATTTTCATGAATTAATTTATTTAATTATAAAAATTTAATTTCATAAATTTGTGTTATTTTTATTTTATTATTATATGATTATGTCTTCATTATTATGCTTAATGGTTTTAAATATTTGGCTAATATCTGAATGATTTGGAGGTATATAATAAGACCGAGAAGAGCTTTATATATTTTTACTCTATATAATCAATGTCATGAATTGAATGAAAAATAAAAATGTGCCAACGTGATTCGTGCATATTATCTAAGAATTTTCATAGAATTTAATAAATATTTATATATTTAAATTAACATAGAGATGTATTGGGTTAATATGTGAATGTATTTTTAAAATTACTCAAGAGAGGATATCGAATATATTAGGGAAATTTAATGTCAACATGGATAATAATCTTTGATAGCATAGATGAAAGACTAAATTAGATTGGTTATAATGAATCAAATGTTTTAGTTTCTAAATCTTTTGGTGATTTCTGGTATTGCTTTTATCTTTATTTGATTTTTAGTTATATTATTTTAATTTTTAAAATAATTTCAATAGTTAATAAAATACAAGCTTTGTAGGACGATAATCTATTTTAAATTACATTACTTGTGCCGACTAATACCCTTCTAGAATTGAAATGGCTTGCTGCTTACTTAGAACGGTCGACCGATTGCAAACAAACCCCCTGGAGTTAAAGCGGCAAATCGGTAGAAGAAAATGGTAAACCATTTACATTTTATTGCTCTTTGCAATGATAGTGCCTTGCCAGTTCATTTAAAAATGGCTCAATTCAACCACTTGAGCTTGTAACCCAGTGGTGAATCATTGCCCTTAAAGTTAAGTATGATTATGAGGGCAATGGTTCGAGTCCCCACAGATTCAAACTCCCTCAATTACTTTAAGGGCAATTATTTGAGTCCCCACGGACTCAAACTCCCTCAATTAAGCATAATTGTGTAGAGATTATTTATAACGTCTTTCTTCCTTGTGAAATGCGAATGAAGTATAGACATCTCTCCCCGTGAAGGGTATTTAGCTGGGCATGTACTTTATATAATAAAAATGTAATAATATAAGTACCAGGTATATATCTGATTGTAAATATCAGTGCAATGACCTGTTGTCATTTGTAAATATCTTTGTGTAATACAATAACATGATTCTTAATCAATTTAAAAAAAACGACGTAATTCAACTATTTCGTGAGTCCTAGTCAACATTAAAGGGTTTTCTTCTTTCACTTCTTTGTTATTCCGTCTCTCTCTCTAATTGCGGCTTTTTCTCTCTATCTCACTTAAATCAATCACTTTCTAAGTTTTTATTGCCAATATCAACATCTGCACATTATTTTTCTTCCTTTAAACATCAATTTACCATTTATTAACCACGATTTCATCATCTATATCCCAAAATCCCAAATCTAAACCTTAGGTTTATGTCGCATTTTGTTTGTCTAAATTGACTCATACTTGACCCTTTATTGATCAAATTATTTGTTCACATTGCTTTGAAACATATTTTCCTTTCTATCTAATTAGTTCATCTTTACCTAATTCACAAAACTTAATGCAATATAGGATCACAAACTTACAATCATAAAAATCATGCAAATTAGGATACAATAAATATGAAACACTTACCATTGATCTTGATGTATGGACCATTAAATATGAAATAATGTTAACTTGAGATTTACTACAATAAATATGAAACATAGGATCATAAACCTGTAATGATTTAATTAAGTCAATTTAAGTATAATGAACACAAAAGCGATACCATCAAGCTTGAAATTACTATCATTAAATATCAAATTAATTTTTTACTATTATGTACTTTATATTCTTTCTAATTCATTAAATTCAATTAATATTTATGCATATTATAGTAGTAGTAGTAGTAATAATAATAATAATAATAATAATAATAATAATAATAATAATAATAATAATAATAATAATAATAATAATAATAATAATAATAATAATAATAATAATAATAATAATAATAATAATTTATTCATTTAAGGGACAACCAGTTGCTCTAATTTACTTGTTTTTTTCGTAGTGTTTGACTGCTAAGTGGCAACCAAACAATTAAAGTTTTTTTTTATTACTTTGCATGTATCAAACACAAGCATGTATAGTAGCAAAAGCCATGTTTTAAACCTAAACTCAGTAAGTACGGCTGCTTAATTGGTTTTACAAGTTTCAAGTTTTCTCTAAATTTTTTATTATTTAATAATGAAACACATCTCGGCCATTGGATTCACTGTATTTAATCGGATGGTGAGTTTTAACCCTGTATTTGATACGTACAAGTACAGTAGCTGCCTTCAGAAATGATATGTTGAATCAATTTGCTTTCACTTAGGGGTGTTCATGGATCGGATTTATAGATTGGACATTAATTCATATCAGATTCATTATTTTGCGGATTATAAATTTTCAATCCAATCCAATCCACGAAATGGTGAAAATTCAATCCATACATCTGTGGATCGGGTGCGGATTTAACCCAATCCTTATCCAATCCATCATTTTGCAGATTAGTTTGCGGACTAAAAATTTTAATTATGTCCAATCCACGAACTAACTAAAAAAATTTAATATAAAATAATTTTACTACCGATCAAATTTAAAATTAAATAAGATTTAAATAAATTAATTATTTAAATAAAGCTAGAAAATACATTTAAAGTTTCAAAATATAACACATCAAAACAAAAAAAAAACCTTATTTGTGTAGATCACCACATAGAAATTAACTATTTAGGAAGCTATATTTATTTATTTAATTGTTTTTATTTTATATTATTATCGGATGAGATATAATATAGTGTTAATGTAACTATATTTTAATTTATTTATTTACTAGTAAGTATTAATGATATATTTACAAGTTTTATTTTTTAATTAAATAAGTACTTTTTAAATTTTTACAGAATTGTAGATTTTTACAGATTTACAGAAGTAAATTCATATCCAATCCATCGATCTGATTTTTATAAATCAGATTTCTACATATTAGACGGATTGATCAAATTGGATTAAATTATGAACACCTCTACTTTCACTCTATTCTTCTCTCTTTTTTTCTCTCATTTCTTTTACCTTTCCATGCTCCCATTTCTTTACCTTTCTTTAATCTAAGCACCACCCAAATGCTTTAATTCTTGAATCAACATAAAAAAAAATACCGGATGCTAAAATTCATAAATCATTATGGAGATACTCGAATTGAAAGTTGATTCTCTCTGTTGAGAACTGAAATTTGAGAGAGACAAAGGTGAATTGATGATGTTATGTTTATAACTTTATATGGGGATGAAAGAGCCGTTGCAACGAGGATAGAGGAAGAAATTGACATTTGGACTAACATTCAAAATGTTCCGTTTAAAAATGGATGTAATAATTGATTGTTTTATCATTAAAAAAAAAAGAAAAAAGAAAAATCTCAAATAAATGATGTTATTTTTATTTCTGCTAAATTAAGCATTAATTCCACTCATTTACATTGGTCAAAGTAATAAGATTTTCTTCTTAATTAATATAGATGTAATAATTAATTATTTTATCTTGAAAAAAAAATCAAATAAATGATGTTATTTTATTTACGCTAAATTATGCATTAATCCACTCCTTTATATTGGTCAAAATAATAAGATTTTCTTCTTAATTAAAAGAATTAAATTTGGGAACAGGAAGAGTTAACTTTTTAAATATATAAATAATAAAGAAATGTAAAATAATTGGAAAAATGGGCATTTATTTTTATTTATTTATTTCACCTGTAAATATTTTCTGCCCCAAGGACAAAATCACCCTTATTCACTGCATCAAATATCAATCGAGTCATCAACATAATAAGTGAAGAGTTGGAGAAGCATCAGCGTCCTCCCGCCAAACACAAAAACTAGGTTTAAGCTTTCACCACTTCACACCCAAAACCCCTCGACATTAAAAAACGCTCACTCGCTTTCACATTTCACTCCTCAATTCGAACCTTAAAATCCCTAAAAAATGAGCTTCGCGGCCTACAAAATGATGCACTGGCCGACCGGCATAGCCAATTGCGGGTCGGGTTTCATCACCCACTCACGTGCCGACTACGTGCCCCAAATTCCGCTAATTCAAACCGAAGAACTGGATTCCGAGCTGCCCTCCAAGCGCGGAATCGGCCCCGTTCCTAATCTCGTCGTCACGGCCGCTAACGTTATTGAAATTTATGTAGTTAGGGTTCAAGAAGAGGGCAGTAAAGAGTCCAAAAATTCTGGAGAAACAAAACGCCGCGTTTTAATGGACGGCATCTCCGCTGCTTCCCTCGAGCTCGTTTGCCATTACAGGTTCGTGGCTTTGCTGCTTTGTTTTGTAAAAGCACTTACGAGTGGAGTATGTTAAATTTTGCTGGTTATTTTGACAAATAGACAGAAACAAAAGTTCTGTTGTTTATTTGGGTGTGCTTTTGAATTTGTTTTTGGATTGTTTTGTAGGTTGCATGGTAATGTGGAATCACTAGCGATACTATCCCAAGGAGGGGCTGACAATTCTAGAAGAAGGGATTCCATTATTTTGGCGTTTGAAGATGCAAAAATCTCGGTTCTGGAGTTTGACGATTCAATTCACGGACTTCGTATCACGTAAAGATATCATTACCGGCCTTTCTTGATAGGATAGTTTTGGTTTGCTTCATTACTTACTATCGTTGTATACTTTCACGGTTTGTACAGGATATGACATGAAATATATTATAGAAATTTTGTTCACATTGATCATTATTTTGTTGTGTTATTGCAAGTTTGGAATTCGTTTTTCCAATTGAATGGTTTGCTTGTATCATTTCTTGGTGAATAATATAATCAGTTTAATCTTCTAATTCATGCGGCAGTAGAGGAGGCATCACCATGGGCTACCATGTATTAGGAAATTATTTTACCTGTCATTTTACATCAATGTGGTGGTTTTGTTTGAGTGTCAGCCAATCATCAAATCTGTTGAAAGACAAACTAGTGTCCCATTTTTGCGCATGTAGCATTCCTTTTCTTTTAGCCCAATACATACTTCAACTGTTTGATCAGTTTGCAAATTCTTCATCATGCTGTGGCCCAGTCAGAGCGCTTTCTTTTTCGCCTGCATGTATCAGGCAGTCAAAAACTGCAAATGCTGCACATTTGTTTATTACCTGCTCTTCAAATCTTTTTCACAAGGTACCCGTCTTTATTATTCTTACTACCATTCAGGAAGCAAGCTATCTGGTTGTTACTAGTGAAAGCTCAATCCAAAATGGTATCTTAATCGCCAATTCTGCTTGACTGGATTGCTAGTATGAATTGGATAACTGAAAGAAAGTATACTGGCACATATTCAGAAATCAAGAACTTAAAAGGAATTTGAGCTTGAGATTTTTTTTTTCTCTCAGAAAACGCAATAGATTCGGCCATGGTTAAATAAACAAACAGATGTTCTGTCGATTCATAGTATTTCATGGCCGGCTGTATAATATTTACTTTTCAAACTGCCTCTATTGGTGGGCTTTACAGTTCTGCACTCAGAAAGGGGCAGAAGATGAGATGCTGGCTGTAAATTGTGGGAGAAATGTAAAGAGGCTAAAATATTCTTAATTCCAAAGGTTAAACTATATTTTATGGTAACTTATATAACAATAAATTGGAGCAGCTGACATTTGTGCAAGTTCATTTTGTTTTTTTGGCCTCTTGCTTGTGCAACATAGGAAACATGAGATTTTGATCTGAAATGCATATATTATCTGAAATCTGTGGCTTCTTGGCATATTTATGTTGAACAAGCTTCAGTGTCTCCTATTTCTTAGTAATTTCTATTTTTTATTGCTTGGTTTTCAGGTTTGTTTGTCTTGAGTTGGTATACTACTTAGTTTGCTAAGTAATGCTTCCTAGATGCTTTTCTCAAATAGATAGGCTATCCTCTATAAACTATTTTACTGCGTGAGAATTATGCGCATGGTGCAATATGATTTCCCTTTTGTTATACTCTTGCTTTCTCTTCATGATAGTTTATTTGCATGTATTGGTTGATAATATTTATTTATATTCTTATCCCAAAAGAAAAATATATAATAATGATACTTGTTCATAGATGTTGATCTCCTTTTTCAGCTCTATGCACTGTTTTGAGAGTCCAGAGTGGCTTCATTTGAAAAGAGGTAGAGAATCATTTGCAAGAGGCCCGTTGGTAAAGGTTGATCCTCAAGGCAGGTGCGGTGGCGTTCTTGTTTATGGATTGCAAATGATAATTCTAAAGGCTTCTCAGGTCTCTTTTTTCTCCTGTATATCTTTAAATAGTTGTAGCTATGTATCTCTTTAAGGACAAATGTCTAGACACAGATATCAAAATCCTGACTTCACTTTCATACAATCTTCTTCCTCAACTGATCAAACATTTTTACAGGAATAAAGTATCTCATAATGGGCCTATATATTTTCTAGATGAATCATATTACACTAAAGAGCTGTGAGACAATTCTTAGAAAATTATAGTTGAGATTGACTTTTGCGAAAATAATGAGAGTTGAGAGAACTGAATTGAGCATCACAAGTATTTGTATATTGTCAGGTGGCTTAGGACTGACCTCTTGGTAGCAGCTAAAAACTTTTCAAGGAGATCATTCTTTATCTGTCCAAGAGGATCATCCTCTATTCTTTCCTGAAGAACCCATTGAATCTCACTGTTAAGAAGCGGCCTGTTTCTTTCAGGAAAATTCCTAATTTTTTTCGCTGATGCATAGTCTTATTGTAATTTACTGCATCTCGAGTATCTGATTAGTCAGTCATAGGGATGGTCTGCTACCGATGTGGATATAACTGAAGCAGGATTGCAGCTAGAATAAAGTGACCCATATTCGTTATTAATAAATTAATGCTAGATGCATTGTTCAATTGAAGATTTAGCGATAGAAGTCAGAGTGCTGGTTTCTTACCCCTACATATCTGATGATGAATTACACAGAAGCTTTAGAAAATGTCAATGTGCTAGATGCACCGAATGTTCCTCTCTTGTATTGCCAAAACAGCAAAGGCTCCACTCATTTAATGGACAATTGAATCTTTTAATTTTTTGGCCTTAAAACGTTTTATGCGTAGATTACTTAAAGGTTTTAGGCTTTGTCTATTTATTTATTTTGACTATTAGAAAAATTGTTTGTCAGGGTGGATCTGGTTTGGTTGGAGATGAAGATACTTTTGGTTCAGGAGGTGGATTTTCTGCTCGCATAGAATCATCTCATGTCATCAACTTAAGAGATTTGGACATGAAGCATGTAAAAGACTTCATATTTGTACATGGTGAGTGTGTCCAACTTATATATATTATTGATTCGTGTCACAATGGCGCATGAATATGATAATGAGTAAATGAATATGTATGTATGCATGTTATTTATATATGTTATCCGTAGATTTTTGTTTCGAGTACGAGAGTTACAGTGGATGCAGGATATCAACTGCATATAAGTGTATGATCTTTTCAATTTTACGATGCAAACATCCAATATAAATCAAATAGCAAATTTGAGAGCTGAAAATAAAGGTAATCTGCTTTGAGCCATTTCAAAGTTATGTGATTCTTAATTTATTGTTGTAATAAAATAGAAAGTCCAGTCTTCCATGAAAACTATACATATACAGAGTCTAGGTTTTTGGACACGACAGTGACATAGTGATTCTGGCTGTCCAAGATAAATTTTGATCTTTTCCCCTCGTTTTTTGTTTTTCTTTTGGCTTTTTGGTCATTAGCTGGTTACACTTGGTCATGTATAAATCTATATACTAGGTTTAGTTAGTTTTGTTGGTCAACTTAAGCCAGTCTTAATTTGTTCTAGTTGTGACTAGCAACTAAATTTGATCGGAAGTTTGATTGGTTCTTAGTCTAGGTAATTCTGAAAAAGAATGTAATTTCATTTTTTTGGCAAATGCAGAATGAGTTAATATTTCTGAATTCTGTTACAAGCTCCTTGGATGTGTTATTTATCATTTTTTGATTTGATGCTTGTTGTTTCACAAATAGTATTGGTATTGTTTTAATCTTTATAATCACTTGATGCTTGTTCTTATCTTTTTAGCTCTCTCGCCTTGTCTTTTTGGGTTTTCTGTTCAAGTTTCTGCTTTAAACTACTCTTTGCCTCTTCTTCCTCTGTTTCAAGTTGCTGTACCTGCCCCAAGTCATAAAACTTTCTGATCTACAAACCAGTCTTCTTATTTTCCTGTGTGTTTGATGCTGTTACAGATATTTGCCATAAGTTTGTTAATCTATCAGGTCTGGTTAATTTCTGGTTCTTTATGGTTCTTAAACTGAAAGTATTTGAGGATGTGAGCATCTTAATTTTAATGTGATAGAATATTGGGTTTTCCATTTAAGTTTGGCTTTTAGGTCAAACGATCCTTCAACGTAGTATTAAAGCCAGTTTGATCAAGCGGTTGTGTTTTCAAACCCCTAATTTAATTAAATCGTAATAAGTTGTGTTTGTGGTTGTTGTAATGTTTCATGTTGTCGTTATTTTATTTATGTGCCTTGCACGTGAGGGGGGGTGTTAGTGCTTAATTTTAAACATTATTCTTAGGGCTTTACCAGTAAGTTTAAGCTTTTGGGTGAAGAATTTGGTTCTCCATTCTTTGACTTGTGTGCTTGGAATGATGTGCTTAATTTTAATCACTTTCCTGGTGGTGTAATTAAAATATCTAGCTGAAGGGTGCTTTTCATATTAATTTGTGGAGTAGTGATAGATATCCCAAGTTTTTTAATCTTAAATTTGATCCCAAATTATGTGGCATTAATTGAGTGGTTGGTAATTCTTTACAAGATTCAAGTGAAATAATTGTATTATCTCACCAACCAATTGATGAATGCCACATCATTTGGGATAATTTTTTGGGATAAAATTTTTTGGATGTGTAGCACTACTCTAATTTGTAAATTAATGGTTTAAAATGAAGTTTTATAGTTCAAAAAGTAAAAACTATACCGTTTACACTGATTGGCTCTTGCCTTTCAGCTTCTTAACTGGAGCTTGGCCACTTTCTGATATATAATCTGCAGGTTATATTGAGCCTGTGATGGTCATACTTCATGAGCGAGAGCTTACTTGGGCTGGGCGAGTCTCATGGAAGCACCATACTTGTATGATTTCTGCATTAAGTATCAGTACAACTTTAAAGCAGCATCCTCTTATATGGTCAGCCATGGTATGTTCTGATTTGGATTTAATCTATCTGTAAGAATGCTAAATATCTTAAAAGTCACAATTTCAATATCTACGGTTGATCTGACTATTCTTTAACACTGCAGCTGAATAGGACTAAATCAACTTAGAAGTTACAATTATATTTGTTATCTCTGGAGACTTAGTGTTACTCTAATATCCATAATATATCTAGTAATGTCCTTTAAAACATTGAGACTGTGATAATGCCCATAAAGATTGCTCTAATGTAAACGCTAGTAAGTTTATGCAACAAGACTGCGCCATAAAGGGTTCACATCTGACTATTTCGTAACACTGCAGCTGAATAGGACAATGCTCACATTTTGTCTCAAAACATTAATGTTTTTCATCCTCTACCTTCCACATCTACGATAATAAAATTTTAGCTCTCTTGTGGTGAAATGTTGAAATTTATTGTATTCTTGGTGCTGAAGATATTGATGAACATTAGGCTATGCCTTATGGTCCTCAAATTAGCCAATATATGGCATTGTTGTAATCAAAAGATGTACTTTCGTTTACATTCTAACAGCATTTTGACTTGCCAGAATCTCCCTCATGATGCTTACAAGCTGCTTGCTGTGCCATCTCCAATTGGTGGTGTTCTTGTGGTTGGTGCAAACACAATTCACTATCATAGTCAGGTATACTCAATTTGTTTTCCTCTTTTGTTATTCTTTTAGGGTTTTCATTGACTGATGTATTGCTGCAGTCTTCACAAATTCATCTATATGCTTAATAACATTTTAGTTTCTCGTTTTATGCAGTCAGCTTCATGTGCATTGGCTTTAAATAATTATGCCGTTTCTCTTGATAGCAGGTCATGAATCTATCCTCTTTTTTTGCCACCCCATTACAAATTAGTTAAAATTTTTGTTGTTGGTTTATAATAATAGACTATTTGCATGCGACTTGTGCTTTTATTTGAGATTGGAACTTTTAGGAAAGCAGGATCTCCATGTTAGTGTACTTTAATTTTGTTTAGTTATAACCTGTTGCTCAGGATCCAAGGGTTGTTTTCATATACGGATTTTAAAAAAAATCTGTAATTCTTCATTTCCCTTGTATGGGAAGAAGTAATTGTCTAAATTTTGATTTGGAGCTCCTTTAGCGCGGTTGCATTCTTATTTCTATTCATGTTGTTTTTATTTTTTTAATTTCATTTCAGTCAAGAGCTGCCAAGATCAAGTTTCAGTGTGGAACTTGATGCTGCCCATGCTACTTGGTTGCAAAACGACGTGGCGTTGCTGTCAACAAAAACTGGAGATTTAGTACTTCTGACCGTTGTTTATGATGGCCGGTAGGAATTTGCCTTTTTCAATTCAAATGGTTCATATTTTAAGTTTCTATAAGCTACAATACAAGTAATGGTATTGTGATTAGGTGATACTTTTATACATTGGAATTATGTAATATGATATTTGTTTGGTAGCATGTAAAAAGGCAGATATTCTTCTGATTGTATTCATGTAAGCAATTATGTATCATATTGTATAGTTCGTATTATTTGTTTCTTTCTCTTTGAAGGGTTGTGCAGAGACTTGATCTTTCCAAGACCAATCCTTCTGTACTTACTTCGGTTAGTTGTATCCACTGGACCCCTCTTACTGATTTATTTTTGGTTTGAATCTGTCTAGACTATTGGTTTACTTTTGGTGCTAATCTATAAGTTTTTTGAAAATTTACTGAGCTTACAGGACATTACAACTATTGGAAATTCATTATTTTTTTTGGGTAGTCGGTTGGGAGACAGTCTGCTTGTGCAATTTACTTGTGGATCGGGCACCTCAATGTTGTCATCAGGTCTGAAGGAAGAGGTGTGTGGAAGTCGTCAACTTCAGCTTGCTACTTGCTGTGATGGAATTCATATTAATGGGGCTTTAGAAATTTCTGATCTTTCTTCGGCTGCAATAAATATTTTTGACATTTTAATTTTTACGCTATTTGAGTTGATTATGTATTTCATCTTGCTACCTTCAATTTTTCAGTTGACAGGTCATGAAAGTTAACATGTGTTTGCTCATCAAAACAATTGCTTTTATACCAACAATGGTTCATTGAAAGAAATGCTCATTATTCTCTTTCTAAATTGTTTGATATATATATATATATATATATATATATATATTTGTTTATTCTTAAAAATTTATATGGGACTAATTTCTGCTGTTTTCACTTCATCAGTTTGGAGATATTGAAGCTGATGCTCCTTCAACGAAGAGATTGCGGAGGTCTTCTTCTGATGCCTTGCAAGATATGGTTAATGGTGAAGAGCTTTCTTTATACGGTTCAGCTTCCAATAACACGGAATCAGCACAGGTTATTTACTGTCCTCAAGATTTTTGAACTTTTCTCAGTACTTCTTGGTAGGAAACAAAGAATTCTGTAAAAAAGAAAGGGAAGATAGAAAGGTGAACCAGCGGTCCACAAATGTAACAAAAGAAACCCTTAGCTACCTACCAACTATACAAAACCAAATCAGCATATGTATACCCCAAAATACTATACAAAACCAGTCCAGTAACTTGCAAAAGCTAAAGGAATGCCAATAACAAAATTAACATTTTTGTTTAGTATTTTTTAGTTGAAATATTTATAATTAAGCAATGGTGGCTGTACAATTCTAGTCGAGGAGAATACTCTTACAACTTATCAGCTGCTGCAGAATTTAGCTGCAGAAATTTTCAAAACTCAAAAGTCTGTTTTCCTCTTTTCAATTGTGATCTCCTGTATACCATCATTCTTTATTCCAATTAATTAACTGTCTTAAGCCCTTGGGTTTGTGTTTCTGAACCTTGCATCATTAATGTATTTGAGCCTCTTGCAACTAAATAGCTTTGTGTAGGGATTAATTAACCCTTTATGATTTTAATCATGTATAATAATATACTGCCTTGACGCTTATTGCTGCTTTATATTTCTGTCGTTCGCTGAAACTTACTGATTAGTAATTGTTCTGAAATTTGCTTGTGTAATTGGTTTGAAAAGTTGCTGTTTTTTCATGGCCTTTCTTTATGATTGTCTAGTATTTTGCCCAAGGACAGGGTGATAAGAAAACATAATTGTAAACTTCTTTCTCAAAAAAAAGTTAAGTAGATTGTTAATATTTAAGTTGCAAGTATCTTTAATGATAATTGGTTAAGTTGCAAATATTTTAGTGCTGGCATTTATTATGAAGAGGTGTTTTCTTTTTTAATCTTCTTATCGGAATAGACACTTAATCTATTAATCTACCATATAGTTTTGAAGTTTATTTTCGCCCCAATTATGTTATTTTCTTCCCTTGTGACTGCAGAAAACTTTCTCTTTTGCTGTGAGGGATTCATTGGTTAACATTGGACCTTTGAAGGACTTCTCTTATGGCCTGAGAATAAATGCAGATGCTAGTGCAACTGGAATTTCCAAACAAAGTAATTATGAACTGGTTAGTTCTGCAAGCCCAGTTTTGACTCTTTTGGATCTGCATAATCAAAGGAAAGGAGCATAGAAGAATGAACTGCTGCATGCTTCAACTTGAACAAGTTTCCTTGGCATCTTTTTGCTAGTTTTAGTGGTTTTTATATGCTTGCTTGCTGTTGCTTAGACCTGCTGTTAGCCTGCTTTTTGGATTTCATTTTAGTCAATTTATGTTCATGGGACCATAATATCACAGTTCAAGAACTTGGATTACTTTCTGCAGTTTCTTTTTTTATGTTTTGGTTTGGTTTTGGTCCATTGGTACTATTTTCTCAATAACTGATATTTTGTCTCGTGTATTTTGACAGGTGTGCTGCTCTGGCCATGGAAAAAATGGTGCTCTGTGTGTACTTCGGCAGTCTATTCGCCCAGAAATGATTACTGAGGTTTGTCCATAGGCTGCCTATATACTTTTGACTATTATCATAAAAGTCAATCAATCTTTTTATATTATCACTGATATGCCCTTTGTTAAATTGCAAGATAAGCACAACAAAAAGTCTCAAATTTGTTTGATAGGAAGGGTTGTAGTAATTGTGGAACTTTCTAGAACATCGTGCCTCTTTTTAAGGGTACTTAGTTTTGGTACTGAGGGAGTGTGGATCATGATAATAGAGAAGGGTTGAGGAGGGAATTGTAAGCGTCTATCAGAGCAGCCAGTTTCACGCCATCTTTTACTGTTTTTTTTTTTGCTAAGAAACAAAGATTAAAATAACTATAAGAAATATGTACAGGGATTAGGAGGATTACAAATCCACAAAAAAGGACGAGAAGTCCCAATATAAACAGAACACTTAGAAACTGCAAAGATAAAATATCCCAAAACCCAAAAACACTAGCTCACTAAGAGTGCATCCCTGTTAAGATACAGAAACGCCATCTTTTACTGTTGAACACAATTAACATATTGCATGTAGGCAATCACATGCATTCCTTGGGCATTGTCACATATTACTAGTGAGTTGTAATGGTCAAGAAAGGATAATAGGCGTACTATATTTTCTTAACAAAAATTTTATTTAGCAAGAACATTTTCACACAAGGCTGCCCTTAAAAAGTTATCTTTTTTCTGCCCCAATGTCCTAAATTGACCTAGTCTGATTTTGAGGGTCATTTATCTGGTGAGGTGGTTTAAGGAAATGGATAACTGTACTGAATTGCCCTTAGCCATTTGTAGTCATGGAGATGTATGAATTCTTTTGTTAGTGGCATTTGTTGATATACGTACAGATTTTCAAATCCACACATTGTAAATCTATAGTGCTCTTAAAAGCAGTAAGAGTCTGATTGTGCTTGAATGGATCTATCATTGTGTGAGATAACCTTTTCACTGTGCAGGTTGAACTCCCGGGTTGCAAAGGAATTTGGACTGTTTACCACAAGAGTTCTCGGGGTCATAATGCTGAGTCTTCTAGAATGGCTGCTTACGATGATGAGTATCATGCATATTTAATTATAAGCTTGGAGGCTAGAACAATGGTAAGCTAGTTTTTTTCTTTTTGCTTAAGTGAATATGAATATGTCTAAAAATTTTCCAGATTTTTTGTTGGTAGAAGTAGATGCTTTTCAGTGGTATATAAACTTTTAGTCAGGCCATAGTGGGTTAACCAAGCAAAAAAATTTCTAAAAATTTGCGCACAACAGGCAAGCCCAATAAGCATCTTAGTGTGTGTGACCATCATTCCTCTTTATTTTTTATTTTTTATTTTTTATTATCAATGATGAATTCCAGTTTTTCCGTTTATTTTTACAAGAGGAAGCAGGGAGAAAAAGTCTGCAATTTACTTTGTTATAGTTTAAAGAGTGTTTTTGGTACTCTGATGAGTTAACTTTTTGGAATTAATTGTGTTTCTTCATGGTACTAAAGTGTGTTTGACTGAAGTTTTATTGTTTATAATTTTGATAAGCCTACCAGGGTATTTATAGGTGTTTGGAAGCTGTAATTCCATATATCAAATTTGGCTTTGCTGGCAAGGCATTAAGTGCTACTGTTGTCTCCTTTTTATTTAGCTTAAACTTTTCAGCTTTTTATTAGTCATTTTCTGTAACCATTGCTCTGTGGTTAGGTACTTGAAACAGCTGATCTTTTAACAGAAGTCACTGAAAGTGTGGACTATTTTGTGCAAGGCAGAACAATTGCTGCTGGTAATTTGTTTGGAAGGTGAGCATATATCTAATTTTTTCTTTGGCAAAGTTTTCTTATTTTCATGGCTGTGGTTGGTATTTCTACGAGGACATCTAATCATCTTTTTTATTTTTTTAATATATATGTATGTGTGTGTGTGTGTGTGTTTTCGTACATATTCATTTCATTTCATTTGGCCAGAAATATTTGTAGATTAAGGAGAAGAATATGAGTTTAATAGATTTAACATATTGATCCTTGGTTATGCTCCTGGATATTAATCCTAATTATAATTTTAGTTGTTGCTTAATTAGTGTCTAAGGAGCTTCAAGATTCATCTTTTTTCTTCATTCATTTAAACTGGATGGGGTTTTGAGATAGGGAGTTATAGCTGTTTCTAGCCTTGAATAGGGCTGATTGGGTATACTTTCGTATAACACAAATAGTCTTAGTTTTTTGTTTCCTAAGTGGACAGCTGGCCACTCTGTTTTAAATCTTCATCGTTGATATATTTTTGAGTTTCTTGTTCTGAAAGAAAAAAGGGGAAAAGGGGGTGTGGCTTTAACTAAATAGGGATTGGATGCAAAAGACTCGGTAGATGTTGGGTTTTTTAAGATATTTTTGATCTTTTGTAGAGTTTTGTTGTTTCCATCTTTTGGAACTTCTTGTCCTTGTTTTTGTGGATTTTTTCCCCTCAATATTGTCTCTCTTGGGTGGTTCAATATATGTTCTTCATCTGTTTCTTATCAACTTTCAGATTGGTTTGGAGGCTATTTTAGGTGCTGTCATGTTTCAATAAGGATAGCTGCATGATTTAATCATTCAGTTGGGAATAGAACTCAGAATCATTGGCTTCTTGCTTATCTTCTTTTTTCTTTTTAGGCGTCGAGTTATTCAGGTCTTTGAACGTGGTGCTCGGATTTTGGATGGCTCTTATATGACTCATGATTTAAGCTTTGGTCCTTCGAACTCTGAATCCGGTTCTGGTTCAGAGAATTCCACTGTGTTGTCTGTTTCAATTGCTGATCCATATGTGTTGCTAGGAATGAGTGATGGAAGTATTCGGCTTCTTGTTGGAGGTATGCTTTCTTCCTTACTACTTAATAGCATCTCCAAATAATTTTTTGTGTGTTGTTGATAAACATTTTCTATTTACAGTTATTTTATTTTTTACACTATTATTTCGCAAAATTCTTGAAAATGCAATATTGGTATTCTAAATGGAGACTAGACTTTGTGAACTCAATTCTTTTTCTAGAAAAAATATATGTAGTGTTTCTATCAGTATGGTTTTTTTTTTTTTTTTGCTGAGAAACAAAAGATTGTATTAAAGAACTATATGAGATATGTACAAGGATTGTTGGGACTACAACTCCACAAAAATAAGGACGAGGAGTCTCATTCTAAACAAAACACCCACCTAACTACAAAGACCAAAAATAGTCCAAAACCCAAAAACAACACAGCTAACTAAGAATGCATCCTTTCTTAGGATACAGAGGCTTCCCAATTGAGCAAAATAAAAAAGAAAGAGATATCTTTGAATTCAGCAGTAGTAGATGCCCGTAGGGAAGTCCAGAACTTCATTTTGTCCCATAGGTGTGAAGTATAGCTTAAATGTCAGTAGCCAGATTTATTTTGGGAAGTTATACCCCCACACCCATTGACTCCTACTCTTACTCATAGCTAATCCTTGTAAAGTTAGGTAAATAGCTCATCTACCTGCATTAAATTACATGACACCAGTAGGCTTGCATGGCAACTTAGCAGAATATTTGTATAGGAGTTAAGTTTTAGAGGGTTGAGGTTTTTGGTGTCATAACTCATAAAGTAGCACTATACCTTGATTCTTAGTACATTTTTGTTGGAATTTTCATATCGTTTCAGTTTTACACTATTCTTCCTTCAAAGTTTTAAGCACTGGTTGAGGTTTTGAAAATGTAAGTCAAAAAGAAAAGTTACTCACTTTGATCGTTGCTAGCTTGTGGATAGCTTCAAGGACACATCATTGAATAATTCATTATTCGTAGATATATATACAATTTGAGTGCATGTTCTTCATGCATGATGCATAAATGTTTCTATGATGAATATGTCCATTGTCCCACATGCTACTTTTCTCTGAGTTTTTTTTTTCTTTTTTCTTTTTTCTTTTTTCTTTTTTGTTTGTATACTGCTGGTTCTTGATCTGGGATTTTAACCAGACTCATTGTGAACGTTGAATTACAGATCCTTCTACTTGCACTGTTTCTGTACAGACTCCTGCAGCCATTGAAAGCTCAAAGAAGCCAGTCTCTGCCTGTACACTGTATCATGACAAAGGACCAGAACCATGGCTTCGGAAGACAAGTACTGATGCATGGCTTTCTACTGGTGTTGGGGAGGCCATCGATGGTGCTGATGGTGGGCCTCTTGATCAGGGAGATATATACAGTGTTGTTTGTTATGAGAGTGGTGCCTTAGAAATATTTGATGTGCCAAATTTTAATTGTGTTTTTACTGTGGATAAATTTGTGTCTGGAAGGACTCACATTGTTGATACCTATATGCGGGAAGCTCTGAAAGATTCTGAGACAGAGATTAACAGTAGTTCTGAAGAGGGAACTGGCCAAGGAAGGAAAGAAAACATCCATAGCATGAAGGTTGTTGAGTTAGCCATGCAAAGGTGGTCTGGACATCATAGTCGTCCATTTCTTTTTGCCATATTAACCGATGGGACAATCCTGTGTTACCAAGCTTACCTGTTTGAAGGTCCAGAGAATACTTCTAAGAGTGATGATCCTGTCTCTACCTCACGTTCTCTCAGTGTTAGCAATGTTAGTGCTTCTAGGCTTAGGAATCTGAGATTTGCTCGCATCCCACTGGATGCCTACACAAGGGAGGAGACACCTCATGGAGCCCCATGCCAAAGAATTACAATTTTCAAAAATATTAGTGGTCATCAAGGATTTTTTCTTTCTGGGTCAAGACCATGTTGGTGTATGGTTTTCAGAGAGCGGCTTCGAGTTCATCCACAGGTTAGAAATAGAGTTTCTGACTTATCAGAATTTCTTCTGTGGCCTATATTATCGGACTCTTTTATTTCTCCTTTGCAATGGTGATTTCAATTTAGTGTTTTAATAAAATAAATGTTGGTTGATCGTGAATTTTTTAGTGCTTCTAAATATTAGTTTGTTTGATTAGACACTCGTAACTTCTTTCTTTTAATCAATATGCTCATTTTTTCTCTTAGTCGAAAATTTTGTCTTTGATTATACATTTTATTCCCATATTTTAAACCTGGATATGACCATACACAACGAGGCATTTACATGAAGTCTTTCTTCACTGCAGCTGTCCTGGATCTTGTTTCTTTTTCATTTTTCTGAATCTTGGTTTTATCTTCTTTCTTGTTATTCTTTGTTAGGTCTTTTCATATGTAGAAGGATGCGGTGGTTTTCACTTTCAGTAAAATGTTCCTATTTCTAGTTTCGTCCTGGAAAGGCTTTGAAGTTTGAAGTTTGAAGTTTGACTGTGGCTTGGTTTCTGTTATTAGTGTAGTTTAGAACAGACAGTAGTTCCTCTATATTGTGACAACTTAATTGATGCTACTTGATTTACTTATTTTATACGCTCTTGTATCTCTGGATTTTGATGTTTATTTTTGTCATTTTCTCCCTTTTTGGGCTGGCAGCATCTTTTCTTCGAGTGCTTCTATTGTAACCATGCTTGGTTAATCTACCATTCTGTACTTTATGCTGTCAAGATTATTGATGTCAAAACTCTTGCAATGATTGTTGAAGACCATGCACTCAAAAGTCATTATTAAATTGCTTCTAACTTGCCCAACAACATTTTGTCCTTAATGATCACTGAGGTTTAATATTTATGGTATTTAATATGTTACTTTGTCATACAAGCAAGTGTGCTTTTTGTCTCATTACATTTTCTCTATGGGTGTGTGTTTGTTTTTGCAGCTATGTGATGGATCTATTGTGGCCTTCACTGTTCTTCATAATGTGAATTGTAATCATGGTTTCATATATGTTACATCTCAGGTCAGACTTTAACATGTATTTATTTGGCTGTTTTTGTCTATGTTGTGGGATGAGGCTATGGCATTATAGCTTATCATTATTTTGAATTTTAAATTTTCAGGGCATTTTAAAGATCTGCCAATTGCCATCTGGATCAACTTATGACAACTATTGGCCAGTGCAAAAAGTGTTCTTTTTCTTATATTTTTAAAAGCTCTAATTCTATATGGATCAAATTCATTCAGAAATAATGGTTTCAATATTGATGAAATTTTATGTTTTGGTTAGATTCCATTGAAAGCCACTCCACATCAAATCACTTACTTTGCTGAGAAGAATTTGTACCCTCTAATTGTTTCAGTTCCTGTGAGTACATTCTATCTTCGGCAGAATTTATTTTTTCTTGTCTTTTGAATAAAACTAATGAAATCTTCAGCATCCAGTCAGGGACAACTGAAATAAAAAGTGGTCTATCCATGTAGTTAACCTATGTGCTTTGGATTATGATGTGTGCACTTGTTCTTTGTAATCTACAATTTTCCTTGGCATCGTCGCTGTGCAGTTAGTTGTCTTCCTTGACTTGTACATAATTTAATAAATACTTTTATTGCTTGCTTAATCTGTATACACCATAATTTTCCAAGATCATTTTTAATTGAGTTGTTGATGTTTTGGTTATAAAGTTTATCAATATCTTGACTTCTTCTAGTAGTTGCTGCAGTGGTTAAGCAATTTTTCTAAATTCACCATTTACTGCATTTGGCTATTTTTTCCCCTCCTCTCTCTCTCGCACTCTCTAATGCATTCTTTTGATTGAAGTTTAGTTATATGCATAGTTCATATGTTGTCATCTGTCAAATTTTTACCTGTAAGTTTTAGTTTGGATGGATAACATCGTTCCTTACTGCTCAAAAGTGGAACAAACTATTTTATTACTTGTAAAAGGGATGGACAATAGTGTGGTAAGATGATGTTTATGTGGAAAGGATATGACCGAGAACTTAGCAACTTGGAGCTACGAGGGTTCATGTGATTCCTAATAATTTTTTCCCCTGCAAAATAATCTGGAGTGGTGATATCTGTGTTGCATATGACTTTTGCAGGTTCTTAAGCCCCTAAATCAAGTTCTTTCATTGCTGATTGACCAAGAAGTTGGCCATCAGATTGACAATCACAGTTTAAGTTCTGTTGATCTCCATCGAACTTACACTGTAGAGGAGTATGAGGTTCGAATTCTAGAACCTGATAGGGCTGGTGGCCCTTGGCAAACAAGGGCTACAATCCCAATGCAAAGTTCTGAAAATGCGCTAACTGTGCGAGTGGTCACACTGTTTGTAAGTTCACTCTTTTGTCTATGTATCAATTTTCCTGTGTTACAGTCTAGCCTTCCTTGTTATTGCTTCTAGGACAGGTGGAATGGCAGAGAGGAAATTGATATAACATAACATTTTGCAGAAATAGTAATAACTGCTTTCATATGTAGTATTTGAAGTGCATTCTTTCTAATATTAGTGTTTTATTTTTTAACTTCACATGTGGGAAATATTTTTCAATAAAGGCCTTGAAAGACAATAAAGAGATCAGTTGATGTCAATATTCAAATGTGTAAATATTCCAATTCATGGAGAGTGACGAAAAATTGAAACATTCTGTAGAAGCCCTTTGAAAGCTCTATCGAAAGAGTCCTAATTTTCTTAATCACATTGCCTTAGAAATGGGAGATGGGAAGGATAATGTTTCTGGGAGGATAAAAGGAGGGGTGATTTTTTCTGTGGGAAATCCCCCCATTTGTACATATTATGCCTTTCTAGGAATGTTTCAATTTTTTCCAGCATAGCTTTTTTGTCACTTTCCATGAATTGGAATGGGAAGTTCAATTTTAAAAGAAATTTGAATGATAGAGAGGCTGAAGAACTTGCAACACTGATGCTGAGTATTGAAAATTCCAGTATTGATGAACTGAAAGAGACAAAAGGATATGCAAGCTAGAAGCCTAGAGATAGTATACTTGCAAATCATATTTTGAGAAGTTGTGTGATATCTGTTGGAAGAGGTTTCACCCTTCAAAATGTTCGGAAGGCTTGTATCCCTCCTAAAATCCAAGTTTTCTTGTGGGCTTTGGCACAAGGAAAACTGAATACTGGAGAAGTGATTCAAAGAAAGTTCCCTAATACTTGTCTCTCCCCTTCTTGGTGTGTGTTGTGCAAGAAAAGTGCTGAAACTTCTAATCATCTTTTTCTTTATTGTCTTGTGGCTTCAAAGCTGTGGAATAGGTTGTGCAAAGAGGCCAATATGTTGTGGGTCATATCTGGTTCTTGCAACTGTCTTCTTATGGAGAATTCCTTTGCTTTTGGTAAAGGAATGAAGACTAAATCTCTTTGGAAAAGTGTAGTGGGCGCATTGTTTTGGGTGATGTGGTAGGAAAGAAAGAAATGTTAGTATTTTTGAAGGGAAAAGCGTGGATAATATTGAAGAATTGTGGGATAGAGTCCATCTTCTTGCTTTGCTTTGGGCTTCAGTATCTAAGGAGTTCCAGGATTCATCTTTTTCTTCATTCACTAAATTGGGAGGGGGTTTTAAGCTAGGATTTTAAAAGTTGGAATAGCATTGTATAGGGGTGGTTGTGTATACTTTCGTATAGCACTAAATGCTTATCTTTTTTGCTTACTTAATGGACGACTGGTCCACTCTCTATTTTGATTTTTCTCCATTAATACATATATATATTGGAGACACACAATAGCTTCGAGAAGAATGATTAGCGGATTATTAAACATAAAATTAGGGTTTTAAAATTCTCTGGATTACTTAATTCTAGTCCTATGATTATATGTCAGCAACAGGAGCCCAAGCTCCCACTTAGGTCAGATTCATTTGATCAAAAGGACTTCAACTTGCCAAGCAGATTTGGGGTTTAGTGATAGTGTGCTTGAAGCAGAATATAAGTGAAATAAAATTGGAATTTGATTATTTCTGGTCGCTTCCCTGTCTTGTTATGGTTTAAGTAGTCGCATTTAGTTTGTGGTTTTTGAGCCATATAGGCTTTGGCATTCTGGCCCCGGGGCCCTCAATCGGTCCTCTCTCTCTTCTCTTTTACCAGTGAGTGGTGATTTTCCCTTTTCTTTAGGTGGGTACCTCATGGATTCAGAGTTTGTTTGGGAAGTGCCAATTTGTAATTGATGCGGAGTATGAGTTGTTTATTGTTGACAAATGGGGAATAGAGACTGATTCACTTTTTTGTCTTTCATTTCAGAATACAATCTCAAAAGAGGATATTGAGATTAGTGTCTGATACTCCTTCTGTGTTGTATTTCAGAACACAACCACGAAAGAGAATGAAACACTTTTGGCTATTGGAACTGCTTATGTCCAAGGGGAGGATGTTGCTGCAAGAGGACGTGTACTTTTGTTTTCTACTGGAAGAAATGCTGATAATCCTCAGAATTTGGTACTTTCTGGGTCATATGGTCCTCTATTTTCTTCAGTTCAGATTGATTTTGCTTCACATTTTTTTGCCATATGCTCGAACAGTTTTGTTTTTGTTTTCATTTTCTTTTTTCCTTTTTTCATTTTCTCAGATCCCTCTTTATAATTGGTAATGTCTAGTTGCATTATTAATAAAATCATAAGCTTTTCAGGTAACAGAGGTTTATTCAAAGGAATTGAAGGGTGCTATATCTGCTTTAGCCTCTCTTCAAGGTCATCTGTTAATAGCTTCTGGTCCAAAAATTATTCTACACAAGTGGACTGGTACTGAGTTGAATGGAATCGCTTTCTATGATGCTCCACCATTATATGTTGTGAGCTTAAATATTGTAAGTTTTGTTTCCTTAACACTGACACCTCACTTAAATGTCTGTTTCAAGTTGACAGAGAATACTTGACAATTCGTAATTTTTTTAGTTCTTCTTCTGGTATGAGTTATTTGATTTTAAAAAAAAAATGTTGTATGGTTTAACAGTTATGTACATCACCACCACCATCGTATTACTATTACTATTCTTATCATTGTTGATGTAGTTTTTGCAAAAGCTTAGTACTATTGTTTCAGCCTTTATCTATTAGTGTAAGTTTTCACATTAAGTTCATTCTTAATACAGTATCAGAAGTAATTTTACTAAGTGGTCTTGTGTTCAAAGCTCCCATGTGATCACAATTGTATTTGTATTGGCTTTTGTTTCTGCATTGTTTTAATTTGTGTCTGGGCTTAATTCTGTTGACCAGTCAGTTGAAGTCCAGTTATGCACATGAAGAGACATATTTTTTACTATCATTTCAGCCCTTACTCATTAGCTTAAGCTTTTTGGTTCGTACTGGCTTACGCCTGAAATTCCATGAGGGCCAGTTAGAAGAACTTTGTATTAGCTGTTCTAGTTTGAAGATGCCTGAATGGTGGCAAGAATTTGGGTTGCTGTGTAAAGGGGGTAATGCATCAAGTTAGTTTGCGAAATGCAAGTTCACATCAGAGAAGCAAGATAGCAAACATAAGTCATCCTTCAGAATGTTCAAGAATGCCTTTATTTCCTGCTGCTGTGTTCTGTGAACATTGCATGTTTATTCTCTCTCAAACACAAATGATGACATTTGGTATACATGTTGGGATCTGATCTTGTTGTAAATGTTCTCCTAGCAATTTTAAAATGCTAAACTATATTGGCATTCTTACTATAACCAGTTTGAGTAACATACTTTGCGTGGTACAATAGGAATTTGTTTAATGTTCCTATAGTGTTTGATTAATTTGTCCACTGTAAGCTTGTTGGCCTAAGATAGTCATATATTTAATTATTGTTATGAACTTTTGCTAGCAATGAATTACCTTGTTTTGATTTAATTCATGGTTGTCCGGTATGCTCATTGCAACCTGATATCTATCTTGGTTGGAGGGTGAAATGTTCTGCATGCTTACACATGTACTTGAAACTTTCTGGAATCTCCCCACATAAAAATGCATATTTTTTTTATTAATTGGATGTTTATTTATTTGATTGCTTCAATGTAATAAACGGTGTTTGTCAATGCTTTTCTTTTATGATCTCATCTAATATATTGACCTAAACACTGACGCAGGTCAAGAATTTTATCCTCCTTGGTGACATTCATAAAAGCATATACTTCCTTAGTTGGAAAGAACAAGGAGCTCAACTTAACTTATTGGCCAAAGATTTTGGCTCTCTTGATTGTTTTGCAACAGAGTTTTTGATAGATGGAAGCACACTGAGTCTCGTGGTTTCAGATGAGCAAAAGAATATTCAGGTTAGTTGCTTCATCCTGAATTATTATTATTTTCACACTTCATTTTCAGCCTGATTTAGGTTGACAACATTAAATGCCTGCGATAGAATTTCATACTTTCATACTCCAACATGTTCTGATATTTATAGAGCTTAATACTATTGCTCGGCTCTACACCCATACTGCTAGTTTAAGCTTTAAGGTCACGCGGTAATTTAACATGTTACCAAGAGTCAATTTGACCAAGAGGAAGTTTGTTAATTCTGTAAGGTCTTGTGTAATCTCCCGTGCGATTTCATGTACATTTGTTTTTGTATCATGTCTTTGTCTTCTGTCTCTTTGGGCTTGGTTCACGTTTGGTCCAAATAAGAAACCCTTTTGATGTTGGTGTTGGTCTTGGTCTTGGTCTTGGTCTGCACAGTTGAATGTGAGGCAGGTTGTTAGTGCTTAATATTACAATATTGATTGGGCCCTTAATTAATAATTTAAGCTTTTAGTAGTGTTGAACTCTTAACATAAACCATTTTGGCTTTTGATGGAAAGAATGGTGCAGTTACAAAATGTGATTATATTTGTTTTGATTCTTTATTGACTCATCTTTGAATCCTTTGTATGTGATTGAGACAGATTTTCTATTATGCACCAAAGATGTCTGAGAGTTGGAAGGGACAAAAGCTTCTTTCAAGGGCTGAATTTCATGTTGGTGCTCATGTTACAAAATTCTTGCGGCTGCAGATGCTTGCAACTTCATCTGATCGAACTGGTGCTGCTCCGGGATCTGATAAAACAAATCGCTTTGCTTTGTTGTTTGGTACCCTGGATGGCAGCATTGGTTGTATTGCACCTCTTGATGAACTTACATTCCGTAGGTTGCAGTCCCTTCAGAAAAAGCTTGTCGATTCCGTTCCCCATGTTGCTGGCTTAAATCCAAGATCTTTCCGCCAGTTCCATTCAAATGGAAAGGCTCATCGGCCTGGTCCTGACAGCATTGTTGACTGTGAACTGCTCAGCCAGTAAGTTGCATCATTTTATAGACCTTATCAACCACGGAGACGTGGTTTGAAATCTTGATACACCATAAGATCCTATCATATACATTATATATTGGTAAGAGCCATGAATTTAATAGGATTTCATATTTAGAGAACCTTATAAGAAATTTCAGGATACTGGTTAGATATCTGTATGATCTCATGATCTCAGCGGCAGGATCCTTTATGATTTCCAAGTGTTTTTATAGTTTCTCTTATCTTCTCTACCGTGGATCTGAATGTAGGCAGTAGAGGGACCCCTGATTCTCTAATTTGAGCCTTGCTGCAACTGATCGGCTTTTAAATATTCTGCTGTTTTTTTGTTGTGTTATTGCATTGTAGTTCCAAATAAATGCAAAATGTTCCTTTACATGGGGCTGATTCACTTTTTTATGCTGCAGCATTCTTGGTGTTATAAGCAATCTTATGGTATGTACATGTTTTCCTCTCTGCAGTTATGAGATGCTTCCGTTGGAGGAACAACTTGAAATTGCTCACCAGATTGGAACAACTCGTTCACAGATTCTTGCAAATTTAAATGACCTTGCTCTAGGAACTAGCTTCTTGTGAGCGTAGCTTATGTCTGAAAGGAGCTTCTGAGGATCTCTGAAAAGCAATGCACAAAATGTTTGGCCAAGTTACAATTCCACTCTCTGGTCTAACAATCGCGTGCATGATTGTACGATCACAATGTTTGTGTTTGCTTCATTGTTTTTAGTCTGACTATGATAGCCGATGGGGTAGAGTCTTGTGTAGTGCTGGGCACTAGAGACCAGATTCATGTAAAGTGGTCTGCCAATTTCCATAATTTTTCTTAACATGTTGTATTAACATCGTAAAGAAACAATATCAACCTTGCTATTTGCTACTCATCTTACTTTCAACTTTCATAAACTAATGTTTGATAGAAAAACAATCAGAAATAACCATGTAGCAGTTGCTTCAAGGACTTACTGTTTCTCCCCCCCCCCCCCCCCCCCCCCCCCCCCCCCCCCCCCCCCCCCCCCCCCCCCCCCCCCCCCCCCCCCCCCCCCCCCCCCCCCCCCCCCCCCCCCCCCCCCCCCCCCCTTTTTTCCCCCCCCCCCCCCCCCCCTTTCCCCTTTTCTAGATAAATTGGATCCAATTACTTGACATGATGATATGCAAAGTTTTGGAGATAATGTAATGATTAAATGATTAGAATCTTAGATAATTGTCCAACATTTCTTGATGAGTTGCGTGTTCCTTCTACGACTAAAATCATCACAATGATGAAGTGTTTACACTTTTTTCACTACAGATTAACGTTGAAATTATTTTATACACTTTTTCAGCTCATTAAAAAGGGTAATATTTCTTCCTCTTTCCTTTTTAAACCCCCCCTCTTCCCAAGCATCAAAATCTTATTAGCAAAGTTGTTTTAATCCTGCTCATCTGAAATTATTAGCAAGTGTTGAAAGTGGTGAAAATGGAACATTCTTTCTCAAATAGAGCAAAAAGCTACAGATTGAACCAAAGGGAAAAAAAAATGAGCATGTTAGAAAAACCATGTGCCTGCCTGACCCCCTTGTGATGTGAATTTACTTTTTACTGTTTTGTTCGTTGTTTTCGCCTTAGTAAATATATATATTATTGCTGTTTGTTGCTTACCAGAAAGTCCAAAACGAAAAGGGGCAAAAAAAGGCACGTAGAGTGGATGGGCTGGGGCTGGGGCTGGGGCTGGGCCTAAGACACGTGCATGGTTAATGAATAATTTGGTCTACCACGAAGGTACAATGATGATGACACACGTGCGCATAGAGTTCATTAATTAGGGCAAAATGGGATGGCATGAGCGTTGGCCGTGGCATATCATCTTAAGATGTTTCTAAAGTGTTCGTTTTGGGACCATTTTCGCTTGGTATGTCTTGGAAAAGTGGGACATAACTCTTTCATTTGTAATGAATGTTAAGACCCTATTGTTTCATCACTCATGCGCAATTTCATCACCTAATATTTCTTTAAAAATTAATGAATGCATGTAGATCAAAGTCCTCTTTGAAAAAGCACTGTTTTCAAGTGGGATCTTACTAATGCACACTTGTTAGTAAGTAAGGTCCCCATCAAGGTGAGATAAGAGGGCAAAATGAGTGTATGTGTGTGAGTGTGCTTAATGCTTTGACATGAAAACTAAAGAGAGCCTTTCATTTCTTCTCTTCAAATTCAAATGCTTTCAAAGTCTTCATATGGGGTCCAAAAACAATGTATGTCTCAGTTCCAATACTTTGCAATTTACAGGACTTTGCCAAGTGCTGGGTTTTAGAGTAGTCATTAGTCCCACCAATTAAATTCAATTCTTTTTCCTTCTATATTTTCTTCTTTTGTTTCCTTTTTCTTTTTCTTTTTCTTCAAGACGGAGTAGTGAAGGAAAAATGGTCAATGCATGTGTCCCCAGCAAATGTAGCCCACTCCCATTAATTCAATAGTGAATGTAGGTATTTTCTTCAGAAACCTTTTTCTGTGACAGTCTTCAAATTCAAAGGGTGTCATTGTCTTGAGCTTAATTATGATTTATGATACATAAATGAGTTGACTATTTATCGTTTATATATATATGCATAGTGCATGAATTTTGATGGCATGCAAAATATTTTTTAATGCAATTGACAGGATGGAGTTTGACCTTTTAGACCACAAATTGTTTACTCCCTTTTTTAGTTGTTCTTGAAGGGGAAAAAAAGTAATTAAGTCATCTTTGAGTAAGAAGTTTTCTGATTTTAATAGTTCAAACGATCTACCAAGTAATGAAGCAGATTTTTGATCGATTTGGGAAAGATTTTGGGTAATTACTCTTGCTTTGTCATAAATTGCATATTATACTACCAATTTTGAGTACATGATGCTTAAAATAATGATTGCACTTGTTGGACTGACCAAAATCATATGTGGAATGGAAGGTCTAACAAAAAATATCGGTTAGTTTGACTCTACAACATGATGGCAACCTCTCCTCAAAGACCATCCATGATTAAGCTCGCAAATCATTCATATCTTCACTACATTTAATTTCATGCCTTGAATATACATATATAGTTTGTTTTTTTTTTTTGTTTTGACCACGAGGTATCCTGGGGAGGGCTCCAACTGTGGGAGACACCTTTAAGCCCGTACCACAACCCAGACTAAAAATTCCCGCTCGAACCGAGAAGCACAGGTTCTCTCAACAGGTTCACTACATTTTATTGTTCATATATAGTTATATTATATACAAGCAATATACAATATAACATTTATAACCACAATTAATCTTAGATTCCACAATTAATTTATCTGTAAACATATATATTTAGAATTGATCTCATGAACAACATCGTCTATTCCATGGAATATAACTACACAAGTAGTCTGATTCTGTAGCGAGCACCTCTCAAATAAATTAAAACTATGAATTAAGAAATAATATGGCGTGGAAGTATAACTCACATATGAACAATAATACCCAAATCAATTACGTAAGAATTTTGCAATATGGCTCAACCCGACTGTATGTTTGTATGTGATCCTTGATCAGAAGTTATTAATCATGCATTTCTACGTATAAAAAGTCTGAACAATCCAATTTTGACACTCAATTTCAAATTTTAGAAAGTTAAAAACATGTTCTAATTAAAGAAAAAAAAAACAAGAAAACTTTAGATTCATGATAATATGACACTTTCTAGACAGAATCCATGACATTGAAATTGCTCTCTATTACGAAGATGAAAGTGGAGAAGGCTGTGTCGAGCAAGAAGTAGCATCATCACCAACAAACGCGCAACACACGCACACAATTTTAAATGGATGATTGCATCGGCATCGCAATATATCATACCAATTACATCATTATAGTTTATATGCATGTGATCCTCTTACTTTGTTACTGTAAACTTGTAGCTTTTTTCCCCTCCCTAAAGGGAAATTTGTAGTTTCTTCATCATGATTATTATTATTATTATTATTATTTCCTTAAGTTACCGGAGTTCGTGGCAGCGTGGGAGTTTTATTTCCAACATGCATGACATTTGCTGAATGCTGTTTGCTAATTGCTCCGCATGGACCAAACACATCATTAATCATTTTCCCATATCTCTTTTTGCTCTTGCTTTTTAGTCTAATAATAGAAATATATACTCTGCGTTTAACCCAACCATTTGTATGTTAATGTTCACTTATTAGGAGATGAAGCACATTGTGGGATATTATATGTTTCAGTACCTCTAGCCTCTTCATCTTTTACAGTCACAATTCATTAATCATATTGCATGTATACATACCACGTTACATTATTTACTTTTTTTCGATCGAGTGTCGATAGATACAAATGATTCTTTATACTATCACCAACGTAGCACTAATCTAATAAACTAATACAAGATAATGCCAGAATTTTGTATAATTTAAACTGACCAATAGGAAGTAGAATGGCTGAATTAAAACATGGTCGGTCTGGTGGTAAACCTAATAAGAATCTTCTTAGAGTTAAGGGGAATGAGTGGTGGTACATTGTATTGAACAATCCTTTTTTTTTTTAATACCATATCGTCAATTCTTATTCTTTAATCTCAAATCCAAATTTTGTATTTTTCTCTGAATCCAATCTCAAATATCCAATCTAGCATTTGCTTTCTTTACACTATCTATTACTTGTTTGACTTCAACGCCTGCATTAATGTCAACAAAATCCCATTTAGAATCACGAAAGTAGATGTTTATTTAGATGTCACTAGATCTATGCAATGTTGGAATTTGGCCACTCAAAATACGACAAGTTTTACTTCAAATTTTAGCATGTCAACTTGGTCAAATATTTTGTGGTTGGCTTCCTTTCCCAATTCTTGAAGGGCTCTTCATTGGAACAAGCATTTTTTATATTCGATCGATTTAATCTTATCATTCAGCGCTGCAAATCCCACTGCTTCAGGGAATTGTAACACATCATCTGCATAAGATACATATAAAAAGGTAACTACATATTTGTTTTAATTATCAAATGTTTTTGTTAAAAATTTACAGCAAATTTTTCATTTTGTGTGTATTGTGACACATAAACATCATTCATTGTAATGGAATATGTACCACATTTAATATAGGAAAAATTATAAGAATTCCCTTTTGTTTGTTAAATTTAGCTCTTTTACCCCTAATGTTTTCAAACTCATCAAAATTCCTATACTATTGAAAAAAGAAAAAATCTATTTGGTAACATCTGTGATTAATTTTTTTTTTCTTTTTGATGGTTATATATTTAGAGTTTATCATGATCCCGTAATAAAGTGGAATAAGAAGAGTCCTTTTACAGCCTTTGCCTCTTATTTTTCATCTACTGATTTACTCATGTGAAAGGGCCAAAAAAGAAGAAACAAATAAAAGGAGATAAAATTTACTGAATAACACAGAGAGTAGAGATTTATTATTATTCTTTGTGAGTGAGTGTGTGACAGGAGAGACCTGAGGAATAAACAGACAAATAAAAACAAGTGTGACAGAGAGAAAGAATGAAGAAATGTAAATGAGTAAACGCATATGGGATTAAAAGTTGGGGATGCACATTTATCAATACTCATATGGAGATGTAGGATGGCTGCCTATTCATTTTCCGACAATTAAACAAGCATATGCTTCGTTGCCCTTCCATTTGCAGGCAAAAAGCTAACCCAAAGCTGGTAAAAATATATATAAATATGTATTAAGAAATTTACACGATCCACTAGTATGCATGTAAAAACAAAGAAAAATATTAAAAATTTAAAAATAATAATAATAATTAAATAAGTAACTCTCTCTAGCTCATACCAATTTTGGATAAATGTCAAATCTCATTTTCTCTCTTTTGAGCATTTGATGACCCCAATGACCAAAAAATAATTTCACCAAACCAACAACACCATCCCCACTAACCATGTGAATGTCAATGAGTAAAGTATTGTGTCATTTTCTTTATTCTCCCACCATCTAACCAAACACACAAAACCAATATTATCTTTATCTTTATTTAGTTTTTGAGTCTTTTTTTTTTCTTCTTCTTCCTAATTTTGTTCCCCTCATTCTAATTGCATGATTTTGTAGGCTTTGCCCACAATCATCACTCACCTCGTGTCCCATTTAGTCAACCCAATTGCATGGTCAACTTAAACCGCATTGTTCGCTTTGAATGAAGGGCCAACCCATGATGGTATTGTATTGTGCATGCAGCCATTTAATCTGCAGATTACTTTTTTCCATACGATATGATTTCCTTAATTTCATTTTCTTTTAAATATATTCTTTTGGCACTGTTTTAATTAAATCAATGATTTTATATATTTTCATCCTCGTTTGTTTGTTTTCTTCGGCGCATTTTCAATTTAATGTGTTGTGAACGCTGTAATGCACCACTTGCCAAAGATTTTGACTAAGAGCAGAGAATGCCTTTAAAAATAGCCACTAGAAAAAGTTGTGGTCTGAGTGCATTCTCGGGTACACTGTAGCGTGTAGAGTTGACAAATTGCATGAATATTTTTACGAATAAACAAATTAATTAATTGTGGTCTTAAATTAATCTGAAAAAAAAAACTGTATGATTGAATGAATATGCCTTGAGTATAGATTTAACCAAGTTAATTCTTAAAATACAGTTTGCATTCATGTAGACTTGATTTGAATGTATTCATTTTGATATCATAAATAATTAAGCTCTCAAAATATGATATTTGAGGAATTGAAGGATCTTCTATTTTGAATTTTCAAGTCACGCAAATTATATATATATATATATGCATGCATGCCTTGATATTTTGGGGCTCATTTTCAGTCACTGAGAGCTTGCATTGCATGTGCCAATCTAAATAAGACCAAGTCCCCTTTTGAGGTTCTAAAATTTTCATTATTAATCACCTTTCTTTATGATGATCAAAATCCTAAATATCTCTCACTTTTTCTTTTTCCTATTCCCATGCAAATGCTTAAATGAAATCCCCATCCTTTCACCTTGGATGCTCATACCAAACGCATCTTTAGGGAAAAAAAAATGATTTGTATTTTTTGAAATGACATGTGTTAATAATTAGTTACATCAAATAAAAAAAATTAAGAAACAGCCAAATAAATTGTTCAGTAATAAAGGATACATATAAAAAAGTAAGATTATTTTTAATTGAATCATGTATAACACAACATAAGAAATCCCATTAAATTAGGATTAAAGATTTTTATTTAGAATTGTACTATTAAGCTCAATCATTAAGTTCATGAACTCAACCATATATTCATCAAAAATCTACAGTAAAATTAAAAAGATCTCCTTGTCTTTTTTTTTACTACATCGATCCCATACTAAAGTTCTAAAGCCAACCAATAATATACATACTAATCACAAACATGATGCTAATTGTTGAACATCAAAATTCAAAAAGAACAAGCCAATAATGACATGGCCCCTTGCCGTCACAGTTGAAAGAAACCGCATCTAAGAAAAAGCGTTTCTCGGCATCCAAACAAACAACTAGAAAAGTTTTCTTTTACCGACTGAGATAATATTGATTTATAAAAAAAAGAAATAAAAGATTTTCCACAAATCAATAATTCCAATCGCATTTTCGGCGTCTGCATCTCCAACCAGAGAAGACAAATCAAATTTCTGCTTAAATCATTCTTCACGCTCCATCACAGCATGTGTATGTATCAAATATCAACAGATCCTTATTTTTTTTCTAATTTTTTCCATTTAGGCTCTTAATGTTTTTATAATACTCCATTATTACATCCCTGTGTTAAAACATGGGAAAAGAAATACAGTTTTTAAATTCTCCTTTATTGTGGGGACTAATTATCCAGATGTAAAGTAGAGAATAATTAACTAACTTTAATGAGAACAAATATATCTATATAACTGAAATTTTTTTTTATAATTTTCTAAATATATATAATAGCTAATTGGGTGATTACTTCAAAATTTAGAGGCTAAAGAAACATGTACCCATCATATGTCTATCAAAAGATTGCTGCAATTTTGTTTGCTATATAAGTCACATGTAATCTTTAATGACAAAGTTTGAATATTAGAGTTACATAAAACACCAAAACCCTAATTGGGGTTAGTTTAAAAATTAGAGATTTAATAGTAAAAAATAAGAAAAAAAATAAGGACCTAAGTGTTATTCGCCATTTTAATAATACAATTTTTCTCTCTCTGGGTTTGAGCTTTGGTTGTGTTTTTCTCAAATGTATAATATAATGCTGAGCTCTCAACATCCCACGAGCTTCCACTATCCTTATCTCTGCAATTTCCATTCTTCAATTATTCATTATAATTTCTCTTTAGATCTTGATTCCTAATACCACCCATTTCTTCATATTTTTGCACTTTACAATCATCAATATCATTCATCACATACTGATCCGCACTCAATATGGCTCTCGAAACTTGGTTGATAAAAGTTAAATCCGCAATATCAAGCAGCTTCGATTCTGTACCAAAACCAAAACTCTCAGTAATATCAAATAACAAGAAATCAAACGTCGGCGTTTTAGCCTTTGAAGTCGCCGGCATCATGTCCAAGTTGCTTCACCAGTGGCAAGCACTCTCCGACAAGAACATCATCCGGTTGCGCAACGACTCCATATCTCTGGAAGGCGTCAGGAAAATCGTCTCAAACGACGAGTCGTTTCTTCTCGGCCTTGCATGTGCTGAGCTCGCAGAAAATATAAGGCTCGTCGCAAAGGCTGTCTCCAGTTTAAGCAAGCGATGTGAGGATTCGAATCTGAGGTCCTTTGATCGTTCGTTCGAAGAGTTTGCCAACTCGGGACACGATTCTTTCTCTTGGGTTTTGAGCTCCAAGGACATGGAAGCAAAGAACAAGAAGATGGACAGATACGTCACCGTCACCGCAACGTTGTATAAAGAGATGGAGGAGCTATCAGTCTTAGAGAATGCCTTGAAGAAAACTTTACAGTGCAATGAATACGAAGCGTCTGTTAAGGAACAGAAGATTCTTGATCTTCAGCAGAAGGTAATCTGGCAAAGACAGGAAGTGAAGTATCTTAAAGAAAGATCCCTATGGAATCGAAGCTTCGATACCGTTGTTTCCATTCTTACAAGGCACGTCTTCACTGTGTTAGCAAGAATCAAGCTTGTGTTTGGGATTGGTCATCATGGGTATCCGGCTTATTTGCCCCGGAGCCTCTCAGCCTCGGCCACGGTTCATCCTACTGAAAACCCTAATTCTTGCAATGGCTTTGTATCTGGCCCCGTCATGATCAATAGCTCTGATGGGTTTTTCGAGTCGAACGCAAAGATACTAAAGCCCCCCGCGACTACTCTAGGTGCCGCGGCTTTGGCTTTGCATTATTCGAATTTGATTATCATAATTGAGAAGATGATCAAGTCACCTCAATTGGTTGGTGTTGATGCTAGGGATGATTTGTATGCAATGCTACCGCGTAGCATACGATCGTCGCTTAAGGCTAGACTGAAGGGAGTTGGGTTCTCGGCGAGTGATCCGGTGCTCGCCGGAGAGTGGAGGAATGCTTTGGGGAGGATCTTGAGTTGGTTGTCGCCGTTGGCGCATAATATGATAAAATGGCAAAGTGAGAGGAGCTTCGAGCAGCAAAATTTGTTACCAAAAACAAATGTGCTCCTTTTGCAGACACTATATTTTGCAAATAAAGAGAAGACTGAAGCTGCCATTACTGAGTTGTTGGTGGGGCTGAACTACATTTGGAGATTTGAAAGAGAGATGACTGCTAAGGCCTTGTTTGAATGTGCCAACTTGAATGGGTTGTTGAATTTCCAAAATTCCAGCTAAGGATATATCAAGAGATATTATGGTGATCATCGATCTTTTTTGTTTTTTTTTTTAACTTTTTTTTTTTAATTTTGTTTCTGAAATTAAGGGTAATTATTATTATTATTATCATGGTTGAGTTTAGATTGAACTGAAGTTTCAGATCTTTGAGAGAGAGGGTTGTTTATTGGTTCATCACACACCCTAACGTGTATATGATAATAATATAGAGATGTATGTATGTACGTACGTAAATGATATGATATGATATGAATCGGGTAATTTAAGTTTTTCTTAATATTCCAACTAATGCATTGTCTTTCAGTCATTATATTACTCATCATCCTCATGTGAAAATATTCCTCTTAACTTTGGCTATTAATTAATGCAATAAATTATATAGGGGCACCATTTTTTTTTCCAGATTCAGTTTGGTTAGTTTGAATTGCAGCAAATCAATTGATTATGCCATCTCAATGCCATTTGAACTATAACAAATAGCAGAAGCTGAAATGAGATTGGAAGTAGGTCCTAAGTCCTAATTCCACCACCTAAGATCGATATATTTGTAATCTATCTAGCTGAAGGAATCTTGTTTCAGTAAATAATCATTGATCGCAACTAATTAAAAAGACTACGACACCCAACTCCTTTGCTAAATAAGATGCTACAAAGCTAGGAGTTGAGCTGTTGTTTTCATGATATATAAATAAGCCTAATCCGGCCTTTAATTAATCATATATACATATATTTGTGTTAAATAATTATTGAGTGCCTATATGCGTACACAAGTTAATTCGATATCGTATTAAACATCTGTTGTCTCTTTATAAGGAGATTCTGTGAGCAGAACAACGCAAGGGCTAGTAGGTTTTAAACATATCTTCAAGGAATTATTGTTATAATTCAAGTTGCTAATGATTTTTTTCTTTGGTTGATTTTTTTAAAATTGGGTAGTACAGCTCATGGCTTGGGTGCCTGATTAGGACACATATTTCTCGTAAATGTTCCCATATTTCTCACTTCTGTCTCCTTTTAAGGGTCCTTATAATTAGGACCATATATATATCCTCTCTATAAACAAGTTGATGTCTTATAATATATGAATATTGTTAGTTAAAGAGAAGAGAAAGATGATACCCCATCTTAGACTTATGGTAGGTGAAAAAGGCGAAGCAAACACAAGCCCTGTCCGTACCGTTTTCAGTACATGTAAAATTCGATACGAATTGATCAAATCTACAGAAATGCAATGGATGTATGAGTTGTGGGTGGAAACAAAGTCCCAAGATTTTTTAATTCTAAAAATAGTGCTGCCTCAATAGACAAACTATTTTTCTTTGTTTTTGCATACCCTGATAAGATTGAGTGTCGACTTTGTAATTATATTTTGCTCCTAATCAACTAATAATTATAAGATTGCGGACTTTTGTTTCGGAATTTCACTCTTAAATAAGTACAAAAATCAACAAACTTAGAATATCGGACTCATAAAATTAACATCCCTTAGAGGCAGGAACCTTCAAATAATTATCACTTAAATAATTAAGTTTCAAAAGCCAAGAATCAAAAGGCAAAATCATCCATTAGAGTCTTTTTTTTTTTATTAAATGGGGCTCAAGCAAGCGAGCTAAATAGGAATAAGGCGGGGTTGAATCACCCAAAACAAGTCTTGTATAATAATTGAGTAAATACCCACAGGCGGGCTAGAAAATAAATGCAACCCATAGGGGTGTGAATGAGCCATATTTGTCATAAAATCCGCCGCCGAATTTACTTCACGATAAATATGGGTGATGAAAATCCGCCAATTTCTGCTAACTAATTCCTTTAGAGTCTTTTAATGGTTCAAATAGTGCCATCCACATCCAGCAGCCCAGAGACACAATTAATAATCATACAAGTGGATCCAAAAAGCACATTAATAATACATAAACACCCGTTCCAGGGAAAATATTAAAATTGTCATGGTGTAGTGATTGTCCAATAGATATACACACACACACACAAGGGGAAAGACCAACACAAGACACACACATTCAAGTATATGACTAATACTTGACAATGGATGAAACTGCACGTTCAAGTGTAAAGCCATCCGCATGCAAATTAAATGACTCATAATTATTGAAATCAGATTCTGCCCTCCAATTTATCGGCCCCGGTGAGAGGATTATCCTTGACCAAGATTTCACGATCAAAACTTCTTGAAATCGAACGTGCATGCGTGCTCTTTAGGGTACCTATGCGTCCCACAATACAAGTGCCCGCAGCGGCACTTCAACTCTATCAAACCAACTTTCTTGTTGCAGATTTCGCATCTTTTTTCCAATGCACTTGTTGTCTTTGCTGAAGAATATTCGACAGCAGCGCTATCAATTGTTGTTCTTTCGGAGGATGAGGATGAAGATGAATGTGATTGCAGTGACCGAGGATCGAAGACAAGTATTGAAGGGTTCGGTTGCATTAGCTTCAGAGGTCTTTTCACGACACCGTCTGTAACTTGTTCTTCAAGAAAATCATTGTAGCACTTTGAGCACATACTTTTGTGCTCTTTAGTTCCATAAAAGCCACAGCCCTTTGCGCAGAGAGGTGGAGTCATGTTGTTGTTGTTGTTGTTGTTGTGATCACGTAATTGTCACTCGTGTGTATGATTAAGATGATTAATTAATTGATAGATGGTTACGTACGTGGTATATGAGGTTTCGTGCAATATATATAGAGTGATTTTTCTTTTTTAGCCTGGTCTTGATTAGGATTAAAAGTACCAGTCACACCAGGACAACAAGTTCTAGAACCAAAGCAAAGGATTACATATATTATCCCTAAATGAAGAGGGAGATTTTGAAGACTTCTTATCCGAATTAAACAATGGCTGGTTTCCTTATCGGAGAGGGAAATTTTGAAGAATATTATATTAGTCCGAATAAGAACAATGTGCCCGACTTTTAACTGAAGGAAAACACTTAAAATTTAAGCGATGAATTAATTACTTTAATGAAGAAATTTTTTGGAAATTAATCTATTCGTTAGCAAAGTTCAAAAAACAAAAAGCAAAAAAATTATTGTTTTTAGTTGCATTGTGCCTCACTCATGATCTTCGACCTAAAAGTAAATGTATCCCCTGAATCAAAATTAACAACAACAGGATGAGATTATTTGAATTCATAAATTTACTCATTAAATTTATTTTTTTAATAAACCCACTATTGAAATTCAAGTACCAAATTTTATTGGGAAAAAGCCCTGCTCATCCCTAAGGTTTCATGTAATAACTCATTTCATTCTTACTTTTTTAACAATAGCCCAAAACATCATTCTGTTAACTCACCGTTAGTTGAATGTCGTTTGTTAATAATTCATTAAGGGTAAAAAAGAATTATCAATCAAAGAGAAAATTAGAAAAATAAATAAAAGTTGCCATGTAACTAAAAATAATTTTATCTAATTCTACTAAATAGAAAATACTGAAAAAGATGAAAAACTTCTATCTCAAGCAATTCTTTTTTCACTTCTTTCTATTTTAGCGGCATGAAAACCCTATAAATCTAAGATTTAAGTACCAAAAATATCACAAATTTTTTATTCATATAAGAACACTCTTTAATTGCACTGTAAAATGGCTTGAATTGAGTTGAAGATAAAGAAAATATTCCGCACATGCAAGCACATAAAAATTGGTGGTATTTTTGAGTTTTTCTTCCAATAATTTAAAGAATAAAGATATTGTGTTAATTACAATTTGTTCCTTATAACAATTATTCAATGGATATATCAAACTTTATCATCGTTGATTTCATTTAAGAAAAAATTATTGAATTTTGCATACTTTGTAGTGTTATTTAATTATGTAAAAAAATATTTTAATATAGTTTGTATCACTTTAATTAAAAATCATATTTTGCCCTTAATGAATTACTAGTTAACGGTTTTACACTAACGGTGAGTTAACGGAAGGATATTTTAGGTTATTATTTAAAAAGTAAGGATGAAATGGACTATTGCATTAAATTTTAAGGATGAAAAGAGTTTTTTTCCTATTTTTATTCTATACACCTTATAAAATCTCAAAAATAATCTCAACTAAAATATTTTTCTTTATTCATAAAAAGAAAAAAGTAATCATTTCTCTCACTTCATACATATCCCAATTTGTTTTGAAAAGAATTAAAAGAGTAATATTGAAGCCTAAATTGGGATCTGCCTCTTGCTGTTTTGCTTCAAAATTCTATAGCTTTATAGAAAGTTTTTAAATATAAAAATAATGTGGACAGTAATATTTCACTGGAATGTATTGTACTGGATTGGATTGGATTATGTTTTGATTCCATTGAATAATAGTGTTGTACCCTTCTTAGGCTTAGGTAGGACTTCTAATTCCGTGTCTGGCTGTTGTCATCGTGTATTTCCTAATGTTGTCTTATTGGTGTAGCGCTTCAAATGCATGTAATTGGTGTGTCATTCGGCCGATGTGATAGTTTGTATTCAAATATCCAGAAGATGCAAATCAAATTTTGAAGATAATGACAGACATGGAAACTACTCAGTAAAGAGTGGCTACCAAGTTGCTCTAAGGCTTAAATATCCAGATTGGCCAAGCTCATTTAAAAATAGCTCATCAGGGTGGCATGCAATATGGAAACTGGACTTACGAGAGAAAGTCAAGATATTTATGTGGAGGGCAGCTAAAAATCTGCTTCCAACAGCAGAGAACCTTTGGCAGAAAAAGATTTTGCAGCAGCCCTGGTGTCAAAGGTGTGGCAAACAAGGAGAAAATTACAGTTCATGCTATTCTGAACTGTAAGGTGGCACAAAAGACATGGAAGAGCACAGCATTTGCGGGGGATATGAAACTCTTTGCTAACCAAGACATTTTGAGTATACTGCAAATTTTGGTTGCAAGGAAAAGCAAAGCTGAGATGGAGTCATTTGTTGGCCTTTGTTGGGCAATTTGGCATTCTAGGAATCTTTTTGTCTTTGAAGGAAAGAGAGAAGATTCTCAAGTATCAGTGGCCAAAGCAGAGGCAATCGTGGATTCAGACAGGAAGATTAAACCTCCACCACTGCCATCTTCCTCAAAACAAAAGAGCTCAGAGAACCAGGCTTGGAAACCCCCTCCAGTAGGATGGTTTAAAGTGAATGTAGATGCTGCAACAAAAGTGGAAAATCAGGTGGCTAGCCTAGGAGCAGTAATAAGAGATTCGGAGGGAAATTTTCTGGCAGCAGCTCAAAAACAGGATTAATTCTATGGAGATGTGCTTGCTGCAGAAGCAAAAGCAATCCAACTGGGACTTGATATGGCAGAATCAGCTGGTTGTATGCCTCTGATAATTGAATCAGATTGTCAGGAAGCTGTGGATTTGGTTATGGGAAAGAAGGATAGCAGAACCAAAAGAAGGCTGAACAACATCGGCTGGATTATTTCTGACATTCAACAAGGCCAAAGAAGGCTGAACAACATCACCGTACAGCATATTTCCAGGCTTTGTGATGATGCTGCCCATTCCATTGCCAAAATGGCTTTGAACAATTCAGAAACTGTAATGTGGACGAATCCCTGTCCACCTCACTTGTTGCATCTTTTTCAATGCTGAATCTATGAAAGCTAAGGTTTTCTATCCAAAAGAAAAAAAAATGGATATTTGGGTACTCTGTATCTGAAAAATTGATTTCAACTAGATGTTTTATTCATGAATGATTTTGAGTCTTGAAGCATTGCACTGTTTTCAAGCATCATGAAAAATTGCAGCACTCTTTCCCCAGAATGACCAATCAATCCAGATCGTTTTCAGTATTAATCATTTTGAGAAATTGATAAGAGTTGGATTACCATTTTTCGCATTTTTACTTGCAACTATAATATTTTAGTATCAAAACCAGGGGTGATAAACAATATTGACAATTGCAAGAGGATAGAGGGTGATAATAGATGGATCAATGCAACTTGCTCTACTTAAAAAGTGGATTGAAAAGCATCAGCACGCAGCCAAGAGCAAAAGGAAAACACAGAGCTTAAGAATTGAAAAGTATATCCATCAGCATGTAGAACAGAAGAACCATATCCATTGGTTGGAAATAAAGAAAACCAAAGCAGAGAATAAAAGCATATACTGCTGCTTCCAAGCATAAAGAGATACTGCTACTGCTAGAGCAGCATTGCATGGCTGAATATAACAGGGGATAATTGCTAGCTCCACCTAACAATAATTCTGAAATAAAATGCACGAATAACCAGCAAGAACAATCAAATGCCAAGTTTAGACTGGCAGAATTGTGACTGACTAAGATTAATCAAACAGAATAACATTAAGCAACTAGCAATTTTCCTTTAAGGACAAACACTGCAAGTATCTAGTGCATAAAAGTTTGCATGGACCAAAAGAACCAAAATTTCCCAACAGGCTACAACAAGCAGAACCTGTATTACCTCTTCCTTCTCTTATTTCCAACACCATCACCTTTACTGAAGCCTCTTAAATCATCAGTGGTATCAGCTGTGTTTTGTTTCTTCATACTTTTCTTCCCTCCAAAGCCAAACTTGGAATTTATAAAATCTCTATTCTTCTTCTTTTTTCACTTTTTCTTGCCTTCCCAGCAGACCGATCTCCTGGAGACACCCCTGGTCTCTTCTTATTTGACCTCTCAAATGACTTCCCACCTTCAAAGGCCAAATCCAATTCACCCTTGTCGACTTCCCCGGCAAACCCACTTTGTTGCCTCTGCTTCCTCCACTTCTTAACAGATTCTATTTCCTCTTTTTTCTGCTTCGCTCTCTCCTTTGTCTTTTGGACCTGAATCTCTTTAGCTAGTTTCTTAGCCTCTCTAGCCTTCTTTCTCTCCGCAGCCTCCTCAATCTCTTTCTGCTCAGACAAAAGTCGGCGCTTCACCTTTTCCATGTGAGCATCAGACTTAACCATCTCTGCATAATAATCAGCCGGTCTAAGAAAAGGCAGCCCCATCGATTGAAGCTTCTCAAAGGCCCGCCTTGTCCCCTCTAATGCCTGTGTATAGAAAGAAGCCTCCCTTTTCAGATCATCATTCACATCCACCTCTTGCTCTTGATCAATATCAATGGTAAGCTTATGTACCCACCCAGCATTTTCCGGCCAACTAATATCTTGAAGCTTCTCCTCAAGACCATCTCTGTTGTACACAGCCTGCTTTGAAGGCTCGGCCAATTTCACATCCTCCTCTCCTTCCGAATCTGATTCAGATTCAGTAACTTCCTCATTGAGCTCACCCACATCTTCATCTTCAAATCCATCCTCATCAGAAACCTGTCAAAAAGAAAAAGTGAAAAGAAACAACATCAACATCCAGACTCTCACGAGCTCAAGATAATTCAACCCTAGCATTACTTCCTTAGGGAAATTTCCAAGAAAAAAAAAAATACATCCATTTATTAGTATACTCCTGCTCATCTTCCAGCTCCTTTAATATTGAAACATAATTATCAAGAAAATCTCAAGATATTCGTTAACTGTTCCTTAAGGTCTAGACTAAATAATGAATTGGAAATAATATAAAATAAATTAAGCAGAAATTGCGAAAAAAAAAAGAAACATTTTAGATGCGGCTTCTGAAGACTGCAACCCTCTCTGTAAAACCCTAGCTAGCTTTGCAATATTTCTTCTTTGTCCTATTTTTTTATTACCGAAATTGGAAGTTTAAGCAAAGAAGAAGAGAAACAAAGAGAGCAACAACACCAGTAAATAAAAATAAAAAAACTAATTACTTTTTCTTTGTTTTGGGATCTGAACAAATTCGTCTCTGTAAGCTTTGCTACAATTTTTCTTTTTTTTTTTCTTTTTTTCCCATTTTTAGTCTTAGAGTTTTTTTTGTTAGGACATTTAAATGTTGACAATTGGAAAATTGTAAGATCGTAAAAGAGAAGAGATCGAGTGATAAATATATATGTAGGAAACAAACTATTTATATGTTTTATCATAAAAATGGGTGTGAAATTATAGTTTTTATTTGTTTATATAAAGATAAATTAATAATTATAAATTTTATTAATTAATGAATTTAGAGAGTAAATTTTATGGGTTCAAATAATCTTACTCTTAATGACATCTTGCTTCCATTGCTAAGAGTTAAACCAAGTTATCCTTTAATAATAAAAAAAGTTTTTAAATTTTTAAATTTTTTTTTTATTACATGAGACTATTGCTCAAATTACAACTCATATTACATGAGAATATAACTGATATGTACAAATCAGACTATAACTGGGATCAATATACATCAAATTTAATGGAGCGCTGCCCAAATTTTAACCCTCTCAAATATTCGAGAGATGTCTACTTCTCGCACTAGAGCAATATTTAGATTACTTTAGCCGAGCAAAATCGTCTGTATTTTGCACAGGCAAGCCAAAACACTTGTCCTATCAAAACGGGGCATTTGGTGGTTTGTTTGCTCGGGCAAAATTCGAATAATTTTATCTTTAAAAAAGAGAAAAAAAAAACCAACAAGAACAACATTTTTGTCCCCATCTTTCTTTTACCATACTTCCATAAACAACAAGGGGGGGTGGAGGTTTGGAGGAGATTTAATTTTCTTATATTTTATTCAATCATTAAATTCTGTTTTTCTGTGAAATTAAATCAGCGTGATTAGATTCTGATACCAATACGTCATATTTCTTCATGACAATTATAGTTTTGACTTTGCAATATTATACACAACAAACAATCTACTTGTGCTCTTGAAAAAGTATTTAGTCAAATCTTAAACCAGCATGATCTGCACCTTGAAAATACAAATTTCTTTGATTTTATTAGTTGATTCGTACAATTTAATTAACATGGTACGTACATATACCACCGTAACATTTGATGCCTGAAAACCATTTACTTTTAAGTAATGATTTTATTGAAAATTCATTTTCGTACGAACTATTGAGAATTAGATTCTGCCCTCCAGTTTATCAGCCCTGATGAGAGGATTATCCTTGACCAACATTCCACGATCGAACTTCTTGAAATCAAACGTGCATGCGTGCTCTTTAGGGTACCTGTGCGTCCCGCAATACAAGTGCCCGCAGCGGCATTTGAACTCTATCAATCCAACTTTCTTGTTGCAGATTTCACATCTCCTTTTGACACTCGAACCTGCACCAGACTCAATGGTACTCGTTGTTTGATTAGCACGAGAATCGACGGCATTGCTAGTATTAGTTGTCTTGGCGGCTGAAATAATCCACTGCGGCGGCCAAGATTTGTCGAGAACTGAAGGGTTTGGTGCATTTGTTGGGCCGATTGGTTTTTTCGCCGCGTCCAGTAACTTGGATGACTTCGCAATGAGTTCTGCTTTCAAATAGTCATCGTAGCACTTTGAGCACATGTTTTTGTTTTCTTTAGAGCCATAAAACCCACAGCCCTTTATGCACATAGTTACGTTGTTACGATCCATCGATCTTTCTTCTTCTGCTTTTTCTCAGCAAAGGAGTTTTCTCTGTGTTTCTGTAGATGATTTTGATGGGCGATCATCGTATGTTTACAGGTAATATATAGAGAACCCTTTTTTACCTTATCCAAGTAGGATTAAGAAGTAACGTGTCCTAAATGAAGTGGGAAAATATCAGATTTTAAAACTCCAGTTAAGTTTAGGGAAAGAGCTTCTAAAACTAAAGACTCGACATCCTAAATCATTTAGGAAATTGAAATTTCATCGACATAAATGAGAGAAATAAATTATGACGTTTGATAATTGACCATGTTATATTTTGACACTTGTAAAGCTGTGGGACAACCGACCTTTGCCTTATATCCGGCTAATGCACCAAAAAAGGCTTCACCAAACCCGCCCTTAAAAGTGTTAACCTCTCTGTTTCTATAATAGACATTGAGAGGAGGAGAGCAGGTAGGCCTAATTTTCTGAGACACAAAAATGGTAGCCGTTAGCAAACTCCTCCAACCCACTTTCTTAACCTATTATATAAATGAAAGAGCAGTAATAGATCAATGCACAAGGAATTATAGCTTTAGTTCCAGAATGGCTGAGATGGACACGGAACTTCCAAAAAGAAAGCATGTCAGGCAACCGCCTGCAGTCCCTTTTCTTTGGGAGCAGAAGCCAGGAATACCTAAAAAGGACTGGAAACCAGAGGATTCTTCAGTTATTCCAATTGTAGTAACTCCTCCAGTCAAGCTCATTGCCTCCATACCTTTTGATTGGGAGGAAAAGCCTGGAACACCATTACCCAGTTTCTCACAGCCAGCAGTACTTCCAAACCCACCAGAAAAGCTCTTAGCTTTACCACCGCCGCCTCCAATGTACTCCCAAGGCTATTATGGCATTTTCAACAATGATGAGACCAGTGATGGTGATCGTGACAAGCCAAATGGTTCGTTTGATTTCGATACAGATGATTCATTCAGCTCCGCTCCCTCTCTCCTTGCAAACTGCCTTGTACCATCGGTAGCTATTTCTTCTGCTGTTCCAGTGCAGAGATCTCTCTCGAGTGACACCACAAGCGATGAACTGGAGATCCCTTCATCACCAGCTTCGGAAGCAGAAAGTAGTACAAGCAGCTATGAAACTGGCACTTCAAGCCTTGTGGGGGCTTCTTTCTTGGAATGCCTCTTTCCACTACTCCCACCCAAAACCAGTTTCCTTGAAAAGGCGAGGTACACTGAGAGGGACACTGTTATTGATACTCCAGAAGTTAAAAACCAGGATTTTGACTGTGAAAGTAATAGTACTGTCGTTATTAGGAGGCCAACAACACTTGGAGAACTGATAATGATGAGTCGCAGGAGGAGTAACCAAAGAAAAGCTGTTCAAATGAGAAAACAGAACCTGTCAATGGTAAATCCCCAACTCTTGCCTCTTTTTTACCATCACTAGGACTGCATTCCCTCTTAGGCTACAGGAGAACTGGGAAGTATGTAGAAGAAAAAGCTATTCAACGAAGAAATGAGAGCGAAAATAACATATTTATTTCCTTTTGACACTATCATGGAAACAAAATTCATATTTCTAACCATATTTTGCACAATAAAACTCACAAACAACTTTATTCTTGCCTGAATGCAACTATAACAGGAATTTGAGAAGAGGCCTTTTGGATGCTGTGCCTTTGGGAGTAGCATCAAAATGTTTGAAGGATTGCAAAGGAAGAAACAACAGCTGATACTGAAATTTTTACAGGAGTAAAAGCCCAATCACCCATGTGGTTCAAAATCACCCAGCAATCCATGCCTGCCATTAAACTCTTCCAAATCATTCTAGTTTTCTATTTCCATCATTGATGTACATGATTTAAAAAATCCCATAATGTAAGCTCAATGCTAAATCCTTCAAGAGTTCCAAGAGAACTGAACTAGACCTTTGTTCAATTAAGAAGCAGTGCATGTCCCCATAATTTTCCCAAAACATTAATGAGGGCAATAATCTTACATATGAAATTCCTCTCAGCATTTATTTACAAGTTTCAGCAACTTTTTGGATCCTTTCAATGACTAAAGGGATATCCTCGTGGGTTAAAGAAGTAAAACAACACCGGAACCATCCCGGTTCTATACAGTGGCAGGCCGCGCCAGGAGTAACATTGATCTTAGCAATGTTCAAGAGCTTATCCCATAATTCAAGTTCCCCTTTCTCACTGTAAGAGGGGATTAGTCCACTCATATCAGCCCAGCAATATAAGCCAGCACTGCTCTCTGAGCACCTGATTCCTAATTGTTTCAAACCTGCCACAAATGAATCAAACAGTTTCTTTATCCTTCTTTTATTGGTCTCTAAATATTCCTGGATGAACTTTGTATCTGAGAGCATGGAAATTAGGAGCCTCTGAGTGGGGGCTGAAATAGAACAAAATCTTGTTAATTTTTTGGCAGCGGCCAAAACACTCTCATTATAGGAATAGATAACCCCGGTCCTAAATCCCGGAAGAGAGAGGTCTTTCGACAACCCGTATATTATATGAACTCTATCCTTGTCAACTTCTTCTGCCTCCAGAATTTCTGCCATGCTCACAAACTCTTCATTTCCAAAGATGGACCCCCCATATATTTCATCAGAAATTACATGGATGTTCTTCTCTCTCGCAAAGTCCAAAAGCTCATAGAGTGTTTCCCGTGGAATTATATTGCCAACAGGATTCGCTGGGTTGCAGATGAGAATTCCACGAACTTTCACCCCACGTTTTCTTGCCTGATTGAACGCTTGATCAAGGGCAGTTATACTAAAAGCGAAGTTATCAGTGCTGCGACAGTGTACAGGAATTAGCTCCACTCCCGTTCGAAATCTGATATCCCTATCAAAACTGGAAATTGTTTGTTATTAACTTTTGATACCCAAAAAAAATGAATTTCATCAGTTCAAAGGTTTGAAATGATTGATAATTACCCAGGATAATAAGGCGAGGGAACAAGCAATGCATTCCCATGATCTGCCAAGCAGAAGCATAGTATCTCAACCGCAGGAGTTGCACCAGCAGTTAATACTATTTGAGAGGGGTCAAATGAGACAGCTTGCCCCAAGACCTGAGACATGAAACCCGCCATAGCCTGCAGCAGTGCAGCAGAAATATATATTTAAGAAAGCACAGACAAAATGTAATCATTTTAGACAATCAGCTGTTTTTGCACATATAATTGAATGCAACAGTCATAATAGCACAGGACACATGACATCCTTCAGAATCAGAAGCAGTTAAAGCAATTTGATTTCAATGGACTCCAATGACACAAAAACCAAGATCAGTAATCCAAAATAGCAAACAGTTACTATATTGATAAAACTTTTCGAAGTATAATCTCAACATTTTGCATTATTTGTATGCTAAAGGCTCAAAAATGAGTTCATTATCCCATTTACTATACAGTCTTGCATGCATGGTTGTTGTCTTCTACTCTACTTCCAACAATGCGGCAAGGCTAATGCGGAGGTTCATGGGGAAGCATTACACAGTTTAGTAAGCAAACTCTAAAATTTTAATGGCGTTATTCACGTAAACTAAGCTGCCTTTAACTCAATAAACTCAACACTTTGTAAAGGCAGTACACTAGATTCTCAATTTACAATCACAAGTGTATCGCAAAGTAAACGGCACTTACTAGTTACTAATGATGTAAAATAAAATAGAGAGATATAATAAAATTACCACTTTCAGCTCCATCATTCCATCAAACGGCTGGTAGGTCGTAATCCCACTGATACTCAAATCATCACCGTCCCGTCCCATTATAGAATCACTCAAGTTCTCCGACACCCATTTCTCAATCAAATCCAAACACAACTAAAACCAATAAAACAAAATTAAATAAATAAACGATCTACACGACAAATGCAAAAAAATAAATACAAAAATGAAAACGAATAGCTTAAGTTTAAATTAACTGTGTTCTCGGCCAATCCAAGCTGAATAATCCCATTCGGATTATTGATTTTATCATAGGGATCGTCCCGAAACTTGTTAAACCCGATATAATACGGAGAATCGTCCGGCTTCGCAATCGAGCTCCCCCGGGCGGATATCCGAACCGGACCGAGCGATCCACGCGACGACAAAGCAGACCGCGAGGACGTTCTAGGGAGTCCAGCGAGGTTGGAGGATGAGGTGGAGGGGGAGGGAGGGTTTGGAGAACGGTGGCGTTTCAAGTAAAACTGGAGGAAGTAGAAGAGGGCGCAGGGGATTAGAGAGCCCAAGATAAGGCCGCCTCTGCCTTGGACTACGCCCTGTAAGGGCACTATCAGTCTCATGGCTGTGGCAGTGGTCGGCTTGCGGTGCTCGGGTTCCGTGGTCCGATGGGATTGGGTCATGTGTTGGGTTGGTCCGGCCCGATTGAACTTCACGCACCTCGGGTGGCCCGCCCTCCGTGTAGAGAGAAGAATGACATGAATGAGATAGGGTGGCTGTTGGTGATTCGTGTTTTTTGGTCTGGTGGTTTGGTGAGAGACAGTGGTTTAAAAAAATAATAATATAATAATTAATTTGGAAGAGACTGAAGAGCGTGTTAAGTTAGAACCGTTCGCGTCGCTAGAAGTAATGGGAAAAGATTAGGTAGGGGTGGGGCTCTGCGGCTGAGTTTACTACATTTGTCCTCATTAGTGATTAGGTCCATGATATTAACGCCTGTGAAGCAAAGATACAAAAAGTTTCATAACAGTCAGCAATGTGTTATGGGTACATATGTCACATTGTATTATATTATATTGTATTGTATTGTATTATTTTTATATTAATATATTATATTATGTTATATTATATTAATATTATATTATAATAATCTTGTACAATATTTGATGTTGTACTATACTGTATTAATTTTTAATTAGACTACATTTAGTGTTGTATTATATTGTATTAATTTTTTGTGATTAATTAAATTAAATAATTAGAAAATAATATTTGTTAATACTTAAAAAAATAATAAATATAGAAATCTTAAATTGTAGAAATTTAACAATTTTTTTAGTAAATGTTAAAAATTAATGATTAAATTTCTAAAATTTGTATTATAATTATGATAAAAAAATTTATAAAATTTAATATTATATGTAAATAATAAATTTAGATTATAATTAATATTATAATTGTTAATATAAATTAATAAATTATTATTCAATAATATTAAATTATATTTTAATTTACAATATATTATTATTTTTACATTTTAATATATTAATAAATTTATAATTTAATATAAATAATTATAAATATTTAAATTTGTATAAATTTAAATAATATTAATTTTAAAATTAATATTAATGTAAATAATATTAGAATATTAATATATTATTTTTATATGAATCATTAATAAATAAAATAATATTATCATATAACTTATTTTTATATTTCATTCATTATATTAATATTTAATAATAAAATAATTTATTTTTATAATATTTTAATAAAATAAATTTACCTCAATTGAGTCAAAAGGCTACCGCATTACGCAAACCCGAGAGAACCTCGGGTTCGTGTAATGCGGCCCCATGCCTCATTATGGTACATTATAAATTTATAATGTACCATAATGAGGTCTCAAATTTTGACAAATATCTTCTTAATAATAAATTAATGTGAATAGTATTATAATACTATACAATTTCATGCACCTAACACATCCTATAATTAATAATTATCATCTTTTTTTTCCCAAATCAAAAAACCAAAGTTCTTTTTAAATTTCAAACGGCCCTTATTAAAGTTTGTATAGTTTGTTGATAAGGGAATTATTCAGTTGGGTTTACCTTGTGCGTTCACTATACAATATCAGAATTGGGTTAGAATTCAAATAGAAATTAACTAGAATAGACTATAATCGAAATGGAGGATGAGAATTAGAATCGAAACAAACCCTATTCTCGTTGATAGGTTTACTATGTTTTATAATCGGAATCGAAATCAAAATAAGTTACATTATTTTAAATTACTAAAAAGTTCTAATTTAATTATTGTCATAATTATTATTTTATATTTTAAGAATTATAATAATAATAATTAATTATTGTTAATAATCATATTATTATTAACACTAATATATTAATTAATTATCATACTTTTTATCATCATTGTCATCATCAATCATAATAATAATAATCCATTTCAAACATTATAATAATAATATTAAAAAAATCATGATCATCATCAATAAAATAATCTATTTCCAAAATAATAATAATAATCAAAATCCCAAATAATCATCTATTTCCAAAACATAATAATAATAATAATAATAATCAGAATCACCATCAGCAACAACACCAATGGCAACTACAAATCATCGTTGTTGGCGTCATCATCATCATCATCAGATCGAAACAGTGTCCATTGGGGACAAAATCAAAGACGAAATGAGATGGAAACGAAACCAAGGAGGAGGTGAAATTGATATGGCCCAAGGGAGACAAAACTAGCAACTAGCTGCCGCTCCACAGTCGTAGACCTGCAATGACGAGGATGATGGTTGATTTGGCAGCGATGACAAAGATAGTGAGGTTTGGCCATGATGGCGCAACTAAATGGAGCTCTATACGAGGAGTTTAGCTCAGGAATTTGCTGCCTTTTCTTTTTACTATTTATATTTTTAAATTCAAACGAGGGCATTTTCGAAATATTAGTATTTTAAGGGGAGCAAAGTGGTTAGTATCAAGGATGGGAGACTGATTTTTAAGGGTGTGTCCCGCGATTTGATTTCAATTCTCGCATTTATTTTGCTAAATAAAAATTATTAATAATTCTAATTCCCTAATTCAAGTAGTAAATGTATCATATTATTTTAGATATTTTCCTATATAAAAAAAATTACGTCCTTAAAACCATTTGATATTTTTTTATTGAGCTTTTAACTTATGTTTCCATAAAATATTAACTCACATTAGATGACTTAAATATTAAACTCATATTAAATAATATTATTGCATGGCTGCCTGTAGTAGACAGCCCATCCTCTAGAACATAAGATTATAAACTTTGGAACAATGAAAGTTACCTAAAATTATAAATAACTCTGCGCACATCTATCTTTCAATCACTTTTTTTTTTTGGGGGGGGGGGGGGGGGGATAAGATTTTTGGTTCAACGAGGTGAAACTGCCGTATGCACAAAAACTCTATAATATTTAATAAACGCCCATCCAACTGCCCATCAAGATAACATAGAATTCTGGGTTAGGCCCAACTAATGAATACACTGGCCCATTGTGATACGCGAATTCAATTGTCGTTCAGGACGACAAGCAGTGAGTCAGGTTGTGAAATCGCTTTCATTCGCGTCATCCGTTGACTGACTCGTCACTTTCTTTATCTGGAATAATCATGTTACAAAGTTCCAACCCTAGCCTCTTAATTTAACATTTTCTTTAGAAAAAGGTAGACAAAGAAAGAAAGTAGAAAGTGGAGTCATACTAAGTTTAATCATAGACATTAGTTATCGCTATTTTTTTTTTGCAAAAAAAGAACAATGATGATTCTATGATTGGTAAAATATTATGAGAAAGAAGTGGGTAATAATGGCACTTTTTTTTTTCTTTATGGTCCCAAAGAAAGAGACTATAAATTTTGTTCATTCACTATTTCTTTAATGTTATAAATAATTCCCCAAGTTATAACTAGGGTTTGACATAAATCGAGATCCATTCCATTTTAAAAAAAAAAAAAAAAAAGAGTTAAGATTTATTAAGTGCTCGCTCACTAAAAGAATTTTTCCATCCGAGAAGTAGTGGTTTTCACGACACAAAATCACAAATTGCAGTGAGCAGTCAGCTGTCATCACTCCACCACCTTGGCGCTTGATTTTTGAATTCGCAACGCATGCACACAATACTACAAGAGGAGCGTGCTTGCAAAAGGACAATAATGTCCTTGGCCAAAGCATGCATGCATTCGCTGAGGATACCACCGTAAATTCCTGCCTGCCGATTCTGGGACTTCTTATGCAGGATTTTGTTTGCCGGCTGACAAAAGTAACCCTCTGCGTGTTTTTTTCGCAGTGGCGGGCCAGTTTCTAGAGAAAAAGACAAATCAATACTACCAAGTGTGTGAGCCCGTAATTGCAACTCAAAGTGACTCTTTTGTCTATTTTCTTATTTAGGTTTAAATTTCGAAAATATGTGTATTGTGTAGTTTTGGCATATGGCCTCCTCTGCTGTCATCCATGACCGTGACGACCCTTTGAATCAAACTTGGCTGTAAATCGTACGGATTTTATTTGGATTAGACTTTAGGGGGCCTAGCCTAGCTTATATCTCATCGAAATAACCACAAAATATTGTTTGATTCTCAGCCTGTGATTCCATAATTCAAACGTAACTTTTCTTCAAAAATTAAAAAATTCTGAAAATTTGTTACTTTCCATAATTTTATTATAATTTAAAAGTAGTTGTTAGAGTTATTATAGAAAATTTCCACTTGTTCTACACTTAAATGTCTAGAAAAAAAAAATCAATCCAAAAATAGATAAGGAGAGAAATAGTTTTTACTATAGAGACAGATTATTGATCAATGAACAAATTGTATTGTTGTCTTCCTAAAATAGCATACTTTTTTTTAAAAAAAATATTGATATATTATAATTAAAATTTTATTAATATTTACAATCAGATAATAATTAAGATTTTATTTTATGATTCTAGTATGGTATAACCCGATCACTTAATATTAAAGAAAATTTTATTTTACTTCCAAGACGGTGGGTTAAATAAATCTTTATGAGAAAAAAATATTGTTAAAATTCGAATTCATGTATTTAAAATTATTGGACGCACGAGTCTATTGGGTAATAACAGACTTATTTTAACACTTTATTATAAATTCGACTTACAAATTCATTCAAACAAACTAGCGTGGCACACTATGTGTTAGAAGGATTAAAATTTTTGTTCTACCAAACAGCAATAAAACAACATTTATTTTAAATTATTAAAAAAAAATTATCCGCCGGTAATTTAAAATAGTATCATTTGTGGGACCCACCAGTCGAAACGAAAAAGCATCGGGTTGCTCTCCTCAAAACTATATAAAGGACATCTTCAACGCTCTGCCTGCGTTCGTTTTCATTCTCTCCTTTTTCATTTCTTGCCACGAAAATCTCGCCGTTCTCTTCGATAATTTAAAAACAACTCTTCTGTCTCTCATTTTCTGACTCTTTTGTCCCCAGCAATTGGCGTTCCAAAATCCAAATAATTAATTAAACAAATCTGTTGCAACCTTCGAATAGAAAAGAGAAAAAAAAAAAACAAGTAATGGAATTTTGAACCGCACGCTTGCAACTTTCTCTCTCATTTTTACGATAAAATCTTCGAGCGAGAGAAAGTGCAAGATACAAGGGAAAAAAAATGGTTTTGTGTTAGGTTAGACACGTGGCGGTTTAGTAATGGATGAAGAAATGGAGGAGCTCGTGTTGACGGCGGAGCCGATCGTGGCGGAAGAATTTGAAGTTGATTTTGATTACGAGTTTGACGCACCTCAATATTACGATTTTACCCTTCCGGAAACGCCGGCTAAGGCTAGAGAAAACGAGCTCTGGTTTGATTCCGCTGCAAGCTATCAACCTTCGCGTAAGCAAAACACAGCAAAAGCATTCAAAATTTATCGTTTCATTTTTGCTGATTCGTTTGTTATTTAGATTATTTCATTTTCTGAATGGCGTTTATTTCAGCCTTTATTTTGAAGTTCAACTGGAGATATGATTTCCCTGCGGATACTGCAAGCGTTTCTTGTGATTCCAGAGGAGGAAGCATGAGTTCTATTGGTAATGTCTCATATTTTGAGACCGATTCTGAAGCTTTCGACATTTATCAAATTAATAGAGGTATTTTTTATTTTATTTTTTTTAATCAATGAGGTACATTTACAAAGATGGTGCTTTTTTATTGCTTTTTTTTATAATGTGAAAGGATATGGTTGTGCAATTATGATATTTAAAATTTCTATGTGGCAGCATGTGACTGATAATAGTTTATTAAGGATTGTCCCATCTTTTTTTTTTTTTTAAAGCAAATTATTTAACAGCCTTATTCACATGTATATAACTATATATGCATCTTCTAAACCTGAGTCACAATAAACAAAATGATCTGATTTTTACCTAATATAAGCGATAGCCAGTGTTGTAGACTTCATAGTGTTCGTCAATATCTGTTTTCTTTGTACATTTTATTCTAGGGCCAGAATTTTGTGATGACATGGATCAAGATGTTTCAAAATCCAAAACCAAGTCTTTTGCGAAGTCATCTATACAGAGGAGTTCGACTTTGATGAAACCCACGGCAAGTTATTTGGCCAAATACAATCAACTTCAAGAATTTCATTTCAACCATTTTTTGAGGTAGTGTTGATTATTTTTTAAGTAGTACCTTTTGTTTGATGACACTAGTAGATTTCGCATGAAGATTAAAGAAATAAAAAAAATAAAAAACAGTTATTATCATTTTTTTTTTTGGCACTAGTACAGAGCTGTGAAGTATTGATTGTTTTAATCTTACAAAGAAAAGTTGCTAAGTTCTCTATATGTATATGCAGTATATTCACATTTGACAGGTTTTCTAGTTTTGAAAGTTTTTTGGTAATTTGATTTCTTTATTTAGTTTGGCTTTGTTTCCTTAGCTCTAAGGTTATGCTTAACATCTTTAGGTCTCAAAAGATAGTCAAATCTGACAAGAGTTCACTGAATTCGTCTACAATTGAAAACCTCGCTACCAAAAGACAGAAGCTGGAAGCTGGTTTCTTACCAAAGGTGCACTAATTTAGGTCTTCAATTTATTAGTATTCTTCGGTGGATTATTGACAAAAGTTTAATATCTTGAACAATGAGTTTGAGCTTATAAAATGGTGAATTAGACTTCCTTTGAAACTGACAGATAATATGCTGAGACATCAAGTTGACTGAAACTATGATTTAGGCCTGTAATTGGTATATATTGGTTCAAATGCCTGCTTAAGATTTCATGAAAGATTCAAAAGGAGAACACTATGCCTAGTAAGATTTTAAGAGTTGGGATTTCAAGAACTTTATTTACTCTACTATATTTCAGCAAATTAGATATATTTAAGAAACCTAAGACCACTTCTTGTTATGGTTTTGGTTTGGCTTTAGTATGATTACATACTTGTAATACGTTGCTGTACTTGTACCATTCTCTAGAGATGCTGGCTTTGTTCACTTTCTTTGTAGACTCTTGCTTTTTTAAGATCTATAGGTTCATGCAAGTTCTCATACAGATTGCTGGTTCTTTTACTGCTATTTTACTTGAAAACAATAACTTTTATGTAGTTTGTTGTCAAGTCAGACAGGAGTTTTTAAAAGTGTTTCTGCATTTGCAAAGCAGGTTTCTCATCTAAAGCATCAAACTCATTTTCTACACAAAGTTCCAGTAAAGGTAATATGTACTATTTAGGAAGTGGATGTCACATAAATATCGTAGTTAGGTGCAGAATTTTTCTTTTCGTTAAAAGTATAAATTTTTAAACTACTTGATGTTGCAGGTTGGGCTCCTTGCAATAAACTCGGTGAATTGTAGATCTAAAGTTACTATTCCTAGAGAACCTAATCTGAAAACAGCACACAGGGCTCAAAGACATAGGTAATATTCACTTCCTCTCCTTTTTATGTTGACATTTGTTGTCATACATCTGAAGGTTACCAGGCTTTGCCTCTTGTGCAATTGTTTATGTCGTATTTTCTGGATTTCAGGGCTAAGGCTAAGGTTGATGCAGAGTCAGATGAACATGCAAAATCAAATGCATGCAACTTTAAAGCACACCCATTGAACAGAAAAGTACATACTTTCAATAAATAAGATCCAAGTTTTATTGAATTTCATAGGAACCATGAACTTCAAAAGAAATTGCCCTTAAATTTAAGTTAGTATATGTTATCTTTTTCAATAACTTTTCGGGCTTGGCAGATTCTTGAAGCTCCTTTACCAAATCCCCCCAAAAAGAGCACGCCACAGCCTACTGAGTTTCAAGTAATTCTTAACATGTTTGAATCTTCTTGTTCATCTTGTGATATGAGCATTTTCTTGGACGGATTTAGTGAGATAAGCTTTGCTGCATATCTTAGGTTTAACACAAATTGCCTTCACTGCTCTGCAGGAGTTTCAACTGCGAACATCCGAGAGGGCTAGACAACACGCATGTAATAATGTAGGTTATGAAAAGTTTACTTTACAGATTGTCATATTGTTAATTTCATGCACAGTTTTAGTAATAAACATTGCAATTTCTTACTTGTGCCCATGCTAATATAATAGTAGGAATAGAATGTGCCTTGATGGTGGAAAGCTAATGCTCTCCTCATTGCAGGTGGCAACCATGCATAACCACAATACTATCTCCCAAAATGAAACTAAAGACTCCAGAAGGTAATGATGTCTTGAGTTTTTCTCATACCATCAAAGTTAAACATTGAAAGATTCCTTTTTACCAATTAATACTCTCATGTTGCTAGAGCATTCTGCATTGCTCATGGTTTTTAGCTTGATCTTACTTGGTATATTGGTCTAGGACTTTTAACTTCCTTTTGCTCACGTGATATGCAATCGCACAATTGTTTTTTAACTTCTCCATCTTTGTCAGGACATTAAATTTTCATTTTATCTTTTTCACAAATGCAAGGGGGGAGCCTCAACTTTCATATATTTAAAGTAGTTTTCATCATTACCATTTCTTGTAATCTTTGATATACTGACCTATAATTAATGAATTTACACTCTGTTGAATATGATTACTTTCTAACGTGGTTATTCTCGTTGAACAGGCCAAACTCTGTTGATGCCCTAAAGGAGGAGAAATGTGAAGGAGTTAAAAAAATTAAAGCAAACCCTCTCAATAAGAAGGTGCTGTTCATATTATGTTTGGACCTTATAATTGAGATTGTTTTTGCACAGATTCTCAGTGTGTGGCCACATTATTTCCTTGACACAGATTTCTTCTGGTAAAGGAGATCCCGGCGTCTTTCGAAATATCAGACAAGATACTGCTGCCTCAATGGTAGTTTACAATGGTTCCTTTATTCTCAGTTTGGATATGTTACTCATTGCCTTGCGGGAAAATTTTTCTCTGTTAACCCATGCTCGTATTTCCTGCCAGGATAACAATTTGCCAATGAATAAGGGGTCTTTGAATGAGCCACCAATTGACCTATTTAGAAAGGTAAGATGCGATCTAGTTCTTCTGTACTTGTTGGTAATGAGTCTAAAATTGGAGTTCACTGGTGATTTCTCATTTTCTTACTTAAGTTTGGATATATTTTTCACAATCCTCTTCATGACTTGGTGTGCAGCTCTCCTTGGCATCTGAAGTCCATAACAACTTAAAATCTCAGTCAAAAATGCCTTTGGTTTCTAAGGTTAGTGTAAACGATAATTTTACCTTTGAATCTTTTAATGAAAGTTTGTATCTTTTTTTTTTAATTAATATACTAGTGCTTTCATTGATTGAATAAGGAATCAAAAGAGAATGCACCACAATCATTCCTTCTTGAACATGAGGTATACTACTATGTTCCATATATCTATTGATATAATATGTAAAACAATTCCTAGTCAATTACTGCAAAATCTTGCATCCTAAATAAATCTAGTATTATGGTTCAGGTTTTGATTTGTTGTTAGTCCTCTCACCACGATAATCGCAGTCTCATAACATTCAATTTTGCAGATGAAGGTGTTCAAAGAGAAATCTCAGAAGTTTGGTAGGAATCAGTATCAGTGTGGGAGTGAATCAAGTGAAAGTAGGATTACCGAAGGTGGATCACGGTTCAACATCAACAGGTATCACTATTTCTGAATTTATTTGATGCGAAATGCCAACTGATCCTTTTCTCCAAATTCTGACTTTTCTTTTAGCTTTAGAACTTGACTAAAAAAATTATCAGGTACAACAATTTTTATATTTATACTGCAATAAGCTGCTGATTCCATCTCCACAATTTCCTGTTAAAAGTTAAAACTTCGACACAATATATTTGTATACATTTCATTGAGACAGAATATTTTCGATGATTCTTGTCACAGGAATTTGGATATACGCTGAGAACAGAGCCGAAAAGCTTTCATTTTTTGAAATGAGACAAGTTTTTTGAATGAAGCTAGTCTTAAATCTACAATCTAATGCGAAAAGAAAATTTTGTTTTATATCAATAATGTAAAGGAAATAAAAAAAAATTTTGGAGAGCAGCAATGTACATAAGTATAAATTATAGTTGGCATGTTTCTTCTGTTTCTTGTATATACCAGGGAAATTGTAATTGTGGTTCAGGTTAAGCGAAAAGTGTTGATTCAGCTTTTACCTTGTTCTTTGTTGAAGGATTTCATTTTATGTCTGATGGTTCCTGTTTCAGCGATCTGTGTCTACAATCTCACACGTGTCACGTTTCCATGTGAGGTTACACAATGTTGTGGGCACAATATCATTTTGCATCAAAACGTCGTATAAGTTGGTGACCGTAATAATGGAGGAAAATAAAAAGGAAAGTGAAAAGTGACTAGTAAGGTAGAGTGGGGATGGTAAAAATCTTCACGGGGATGGGTATTTTTTACGGGGATGGGTATTTTTGGAGATTTTTTTTCATTTGGAGAGGATATGGTGATAATTTCATATCTAATTTTTTATTCAGGGAAAGGATGGGGAAATTTTTTTATCTAATTTCTTATTCATGGAGGGGACGTGGATGAGATGAAATTTTCATCTCCTATCTATTTTTTTATTTTAATTTTTAATTTAATTTTTATTTTTTAAAATTATTAGTAAATAAATTATAAAATTTGAATTATAAAATTATAAGTATTGGTAAAAATAAAAAAATATCAAAATATTTATATTATTAAACTTTTGACCTAATTAACTAATTAAAGTCCTAAATTTTTATTTAGGACATTAAAAAGACCGGACAGATTTTATTTAGCCCAAAATTTTTATTTTAATTTTGATATTCATTAAATATTTTAAACTTAAACATATTTTTATTTATCTTAAATCTATTATTTATTTACAGATGTTATAATTGCCCACAATAAATCATAATTTTAATATCTAATCTAATCTAATATTTGTTCTTGATTTACTTCGACTTAACTATTGTGTTGTAAAGGAAATAGTCAATATTTATAAAGTGTCCACGCCACCATTGAAAAGTTAATTTTGAATTTAAATTTAATTTTATTTGTAAAAATTTTGTATTAGCCTATTAATTTGTTCATGATAGTTTGTATCATTTGCATGTTGCGTTACTTACTAATTTAATGTATGTGACTTTTGTAATGGATATTAATGTAAGATATATTTCAAATTTTACTTTTATTTAAATTTTTTATTTTAATATGATTAACTCAAAATCGAAAATAAAAAAATGTATTAGTTATTCGGGGATCGGGACTCTCGGGGATCTCCTGTTATTATTCGGGGAGGAGATAAAGATTCTCTTAAATAATTTTGACAGGGATGGAGAGGGGACGGGGACATACGCAAAAAATCATGAATAAGTACGAGAAAATTGATCCCCTCCCCTCCCCATTGCCATCCCTAAGGTAGAGATTAAGTTTTTTTTTAATATATAAGGAGGTGGAGATAAATGAATCTCATCATTTTATGGTAAAAAAAATGTAACTTTTCTCCTAAAAATTGGAGTAGTTGGCATATGCTCTACATATACTAATTGCAAAAGCATTTTCAAATTATTATTTAATAAGTTCACACCAGACATAAAACAATCCAAGAAAGCTATTTTACCATTTTGAGGGGTTTTTAGTTCGGTTCCGTACGCAAAAATAAACCAAACCAAAATCGTTTTGGTTTGCTCTCGTTTTTCATTCAATTGATTAAATAGATCGATTTTTTTTTCTTAATTTGAAAAGCAAACTGAGCTATTAGTTCGGCTTAATATTTGGGGCGGGTCGCCGTTTTTTGGCCCAGTCCTAGCCATGAGGGTAAACATTTTTTTTAGGTAAAGCTTATATAAAGATTAAAAATAGGTAAAAAAAAATTTAGTTAGATTATGAGTGTCCACTTAATCTGATAGTCATTTATTTAAGAATTTGCTTTCTCAAATCTAGATTTTTAAATGAAAATTTCATGTGGATTTGTTGCTGCACTATATGATGTTATAGTATTTTGGCTCAATTAACTATTATATCATACGGTGTAATAACAAATTCATATGAAATATGCATTTAAGCATCAAGACCTAAGAAATTATACATACATAGAGAGAGAGAGAGAGAGAGAGTCTCTAATAAGGATAATAAGATATCCTTATTTTAATAAAAAAAATGCTACTAAAATACAAAAAAACATATATGGTAAAGTAAAAAGCTATGAATATGCTAACAAAAAAATATAGTAACTAATGTATTGAAATTTAGTTTTCTTGTATTTTTGTGGTATTCTCGTTTTATTAAAAGGAGGATGTTTTCATTAAATAATAATAATAATAATAATAATAGTCATTTTTTTAGCACGAGTGCTTGTATTATTTAAGATTTGAGATTTCACAATTGCATCAAATATTTTTATACCATTGTAAAATAATTTTTGATGCTATTGTGAAATCTCAAATCCCTATTTTAAATATATTGTTGATGTTGAAATCTGGTCGCCTTTTTACCGATTAGATTAGTTCACCAACGCTTGTATTGACAAAGGAACAGAGATTGCAATCCACCAGCTTCAGCAATTTCTCGAGCTCCTGGGACCCAAATCACCCTTCTTCTTCCTTCCAAACATGCGTTCACAGAAACAAATTAGAGACGCCGGTGGTTATTCCGGCGTAAACCCTCTGATGGTTAAGTCAGTACAAGGTGTTTACGGGAAAACTGTATGATTTGTGTTGTACAGATTAGTTGCAATATTCTCAATACGAAATGTATCAAGGATTCAGATATAAGAATTTATGATATTAATTTGGCAGAGTTTCCCCTTTTTCTCTCAATTTTTGTGTCCCTTTTTTCATTGATTTCTTGGTCTTTTATAGGCAATCATTCAACGTTTTCTGAGTATTCTTTATGCCCCTCATTTTCGGGTGATGATGGATCTTTATGGGTCTCCAACCACCAAATCGTGGGTAAATGTGGGGCGTCATATTCTCCCCAGTGGTTTGGGACATGGCGAAACTGTTGTGAGTTCGTGAGATTGTATCCTCTTTTCTTTGACTGATGAATACATGATTGGTATGTACCTTTGATCGGTAATCGTTTCTAGTCGGCATATACTTCATACATGATGTATTACTAAGAATCTGCCCGTGCCATTCAACTGGGAAGATTCACCTTAGGATGAGGAATGAGGAGATAGCTGAGCTAATACTTTTCATTACTCAACATACACTACAATGCGAGCGTGTGTATTTCTTGTGTTTTAATATATCTTCTTACTATAACAACTTAAGGGATTGTGTTTTAATATATCTTCTTATTGGCAATTCGAATAGCAAAACCGATCAGTTTTTGAATTAAAAAAAATATAAATGCCCAAATCTCCGCCACTGTCCAAAAAAAACCCAACCTCTGTGTCACAACCCTCCCAAGCTCCTAGCTAGCCTGCCACCAATCGTCATCAGTCATCGCTCAACTCCATCGCGCGCCATTAGCACCAATAACGCCGCCCCATTTTTGCATCTTAATAACACCTGTGGTTGAATAAATTTCGAAACCATGGATTCGAACACAACAAGCTTGACTTGGACGACCAAAATAGCAATGGAGTTGGTTTCTTTAAAGTTTTGACAGAAAAACAGACGACATGTCGTATATTACACAATAACCAGATGACATTTCGTAAAAAATGCATGCGCCGCCGGCTCTCTGTTCGACCTGTCGTATCTGTCTTAAAAAATAATTTTTTAACTTGTTTAAAAATTAAATTTTCAATTGAATATGCTAGAAGACAATATAAATATAGGAAAAAATTCAAATCATTTCATGTAAGTCAAGAAATTAAATATATATTTACACACGTTGATCAGTAGCATATGTGGTGGAACCACAAATACTACACAGACGTAGGCTGAATAAATTATATTACTACGAAGCACACAATTCTAATATTTGAAATTAGCCCTTTCATCAGTGAGATAAATGAAGAGATGATGGAAAAATTGAAATTTGCAAAGCTAACATATTCTGTCTATAAATTCATGGTAACATAATTCACCTCACTAAAAACTTAAACGCAATATCCGAATAAGAGTTAGTAATGCTAGAGAACTTGGCCTGTAACCCACAAGCATTCATAAGCAACCATTCAACAAAAGATTTTTAGTACTTCAAACTAAATTCCTAAAGCTAGTCAGTCCAGAATGTACAAAAATTAGTGATAAGCACAATTATACATCTTCTCTCTTCAAGGAACAACATCAGAGACTAATTTTATCCTTCAACTTCCTGGCTGTTAATTCAAAACAAAAGGAGACTGCTAGCAATTTAAAGGGTGTTCTTAGATATTACTTCTCCAAACCTAACAAACCACCGAGCATCAGACGAATTGTCTTCATGCTCAACACGCTGCTGCCGTGCTCTGTCGACCACAAATTTGGTGTAATAGTCGATTGGTTTTGGAGCGGCCAGAGAAAGTTTTGCAGGTGGAGCTGGAAGAAGGGAAACCAGAACTCTAGCTACTTCCTGCATGGTTGGTCTTTCTGAAGGGTAGCGCTTTGTGCAGAGCAGAGCAAGCTGGAAGGTCTTTCTCACAGCACTTAAATCAACGCATGTCACTGAAACCTCTGGGTCAACAGCCTCCATCACTGTGTTGTCATCAGCCTTGGACATTATCTGAAAACACAAAATACACATGCAGACCGTTCAACTCAAGAGTTAAGTTGCTTAATAGCATACTTAATGTAAAATGCTTAAATTTAGTGACAGTTCAATGTCCCACACAGCAACCCAGGATTTTCCACTTTGACAACATATTTTAACTCACAGGATCAATGAAAATTAGACCTTATAATTCAGGGCATTAGATGCATACCAGTTGATGCAAGTTAGACTCGTTATCCACAGCCTTCTTCCCAGTCAGAATTTCAAGAAGTACAATACCAAAGCTATAAACATCTGATTTTTCATTGAGACGAGAGGTATGGGCATACTCAGGATCAATGTAACCAATCGTTCCTAGAACAAAAGTTGAGGCATGCGGCATTGCAGTCGGTATGCATCTTGCAATCCCAAAGTCAGAGAGATGAGCGTCAAAATTCTCATCTATCAGGATATTTGATGATTTCACATCCCTGTGAATGATCCGGGGGTTGCAATCATGATGAAGATAAGCAAGTCCTTGTGCAGCTCCAACTGCAATCTTCAGGCGAGTTTCCCAGTCAAGTTTTACTTTCTTGGATGGTCCTGTAATACAACACTTGTCTTCTTCAGAAACAAAAATAAAAATAAAAATATCTAAATACATATATATAGAAGACAAATAATTCCCCAAGTAAATATTCAATATAGGAAAAATGAGCATATCATCAACTTTCATTTAGTAATAAACAACTATATGGTACAGGCAAGATAACTGACCATGAAGGAGATCCCACAGAGAACCATTCACCATGTAGTCATAGAACAGGAGATTTCCATATGGAGACAAAGCATAACCATGCAAGCTCACAATATTTCTGTGTCTAATGCTGCCAATGGTTTCAAGTTCAGTCTCAAACTCTCTCAAGTTGTGAGGATACTGATTGTAAAGTTTCTTAACTGCTATTGGTCGGGAATTCTTCAGTGCACATTTGTAAACAGTACTAGATGCACCATAGCCAACAATATACTTCTCACTCAAATTCTCAGTGCTTCTCATTATATCATCAAAGGTGTGAATAGCCATATCCATGTGCAGAATCACAAGCTTGGGTGGTCCTGGGTAGAAAGGAAACCAAACTTGAGGATTTGAAGATACAAATGTTGCAAGTAAATACTAAAACAAAGACATACCTAGCATAGATTTTCTGGAACCAGTTATTAATTGCTGCCTTTGTTGGTTGGATTTATACACAGCAATTGCAGCCATCACTAACAATGTGATGAAGCCTACCACCATACAAACAACAGCAGTTCGGGAGAACATAACTGGAAAACAAGATAGCTCATTGGGTAAGCAAAGAGTTCTAAATTTGATCCTGCCAATGATCATATACACAAAACATGGATCTATCATCAAATAACAAAAGATTACAGAAAGATTAAGTTAAAATACCTCTGGCCTTTGTCACCGAAGGACCACATATTGATCCTACCCAATTTCCACACAGTAGTGAATTTCCAATGAAGCTGGTGCAAATATGAATAATCAATACAAAAATCAAAATTCCAAAAGCTATGAACTAATGTTTTTGCATACCTATTTGATGAAAATCGTGAGAAGTTTCTGATTGGGGGTATAATCCCTGATAAGTTGTTGTAGGACACATTCCTGAAATTCATTAAATTTAGTAGTTTGCAAGACTTCATAACAAACAAGAATTTCTTTTATGATCATAGAAAGGGTAATGTCTTACAAATTAGATAGACTGAAACAATTGCTAAGCTGATCTGGGATCCCACCTTGCAAATTGTTGTTGTTCAAAATCCTGACATAAATTTTCATCTCACATTTTATATCTGCTTGATAAATAAATACACAACAAAAAGTACTGCTTCAACCACATGGGAAAAAGACCATGAACTTACAGAGAAATGACATTTTGCAGTTGACCCAGTTCTGCAGGAATGCTACCAGACAGTTGGTTGAATGACATGTCACTAAAAAACAGAGGAGAAGAAAGATTAAAAAAACAAAGGTTACTCCATTCCATACAGCTGTAGATTTATCTAAGTAAATTAGCTCACATTGTTTGTATGCTTCTAAGGTTTCCAAATTCTGCAGGCAACAGCCCATTCAGATGATTCCTGCTCAAATTTCTGGGCAAGTGGAAACTATATTAACTGATGCACTAATGTAAATCAAACAGAATGAACCCACATTGAACCATGCTTGGGTTGTGAAGGATTACAAAGTGAGAAGATGCTCCAGATCACCAATTGAAGCAGGAACAGATCCAGAAAAATTATTAACTGAGAGATCCCTGAATCATGGAACAAACATAAGCACCTAAAACTGGAAAATAATAATAGACAAAACACATCATGGCATGAAACTCACAGCGTGTCAAGATTAATAATTCGTCCAAGCTCAGTGGGTACCTTGCCTTTGAAGTTGTTCCTTGAAAGGTTTCTGAACATCAACTATATTAGTATAGGAAAACAGGCATTCATGCCATAGATATTGTAACTAAAAAGAATTCACTAAACTGAATGATCAAAACATACAAGTAAGTCAGACTCCCCAGATTCCGAAAACTAGATGGGATAGCCCCGCTTAAGCGATTACCATGCACATTGCTGTGAAATAAAATCAAGAATCACAATCAAATTAACTGAAATGAGACGCAACAGCATTAAAAACACACACAAGGGATTCAGTTGTATTCAGAAAATTGGAATCTTACAACTGATTCAATGCTGTACAGGAACTGATATTATGTGGAATGGGTCCTTCCAGATTATTATCTGCAAGATTCCTGAATCATAAAGGACAAACTGATAAGTAACATGAAATGAAAAATAATACTACACAGACAAAACAGCAGAGACTCACAATTCAAACAACTGCTCTAGCTTCCCAAGTTCTGCAGGAATTGTTCCAACAAGTTGATTATTTTGTAATTGCCTACGTGAAAGTAATTATCTTATCAACAGCATGAACCATGCATATGTATACTAAGTTTTGGGAAATGGAAAATAGCTCACAAGTAGCTCAGTTTAGACATATTGCCAAGCTCTGGGGGAATTGGTCCAGTAAGCTTATTGCCATGGAGATATCTGGCACAGAAGAAATATTTAAAAACAATAAAGAATCAAGACATAAAATATATTAAAGAACAATAATATTAACGTTTGATGTAATCAAACTAACAGTTTTCCAGTGTATGACAAATTGCCAAGTATGGGAGGGATTGGTCCAACAAGCTCATTCTCACTTAAATCCCTGAAAAGTAAAAGAAACATAAACGCAAAAGTCAAGACACATGCTATAAATGTATCTAAAGTCTACAGAGTCTGGGCAACAAAGAACACATGTACTTACAACACGGCTAGAGCCTGCATAAGGCCAATGACCTCTGGAATTTTACCCGTTAGCTTATTTCCTTGAAGTGATCTACAAAACATCAGGTGTCAATTACAAAAAATATATGCTATTGTAAAGGTTTCATATGTAAAGCTCTATGTTTAATAAGAAAAATAAATTGAAGTGCAAAAGCTCACAGTGTTGCCACTTGAAGGAATCCAATATTGTATGGTATCTCTCCAGTGATCTGATTGTAAGATATGTCCCTGAAGTTCCCCACGATCAGAAAGTTGATTAACACAGAAAAATGTAAGCACAAAATTCAGTGCAGTGTACAGTAAATGACATACAATATTTCAAAGCTTGTACAGTTGCCAATGCTGTCGGGGATTGTTCCAGTTAGATTATTGCCTCTTACATCACTGAAATCAATAAAAACAACTAATATCATTCATATGTAATTATATCTGTTGAATGGAAAACCCCAATTTTTATATACATTGACTGGAAAAAAGCAATTTTTGCACCCCCAAAAACAAAAAAACTGACTACTCACAAATACCACAAGCCGGTTAATTGACACATGTCAGGAGACAGCATTCCAGTCAATGCATTTCCCCTTAGCCCACTGTAAACACAACCCCAATCACAAAATGTGTAAACGTAAATGTCAGTAGGCAAAAACTTAAAAATGTATGAACTCTCAATGGCTCCGTCGAAAGTTCCATATAACTATAGTAAATTGTAACAGGAGGGAACACAATGTTCAAATGCCTAACAGACTACTATATCTTTATAACTTACAGGTATTGCAGCACTTCATTCCAGTATATTAGCCTTGGAATCTCACCAGTGAGCTGGTTTCGAGCAAGATCACTACAAACATAAACATTCAAATGCAATTGAAATTATTAAAAATAAAAATCTCAAAAGTAACATCATATCTGATATCACGACTAAATTGGTAAATCAGGCATCTCATCAGTTAATTGCAAACTCACAGTGTCTTCAGATTAGGAATCTGAGTTAAGGTGGATGGAATTGGACCGGTAAGCTGGTTGTTTTTCAAATTCCTGCATTGTGTTAATGGATATGCACTCATTAATTTACCATGTAACTCCAATATGTACATATTGAAACAAGTCAAATGATCAGAGACAATATATAACAAAAATAGCGCTTACAAGAACTCAAGTTGCTTCAGCTTTGATATGGAAAAGGGAATGTCTCCATATAGACTATTGTCAGACAATTCTCTGCATTATGCAAAAGGAGATCCCATTATGAATCAAAGTTTTCATAAACACAAATATGCACATTAACAAGAAGGAAAAATGGATTTAAAAATTTTACATATGGACAAGAGAGCCACAGTTTCCAATTTCATCTGGGATCTGGCCAGTTAACTTATTCCCCTGAAAATCTCTGCCAACATCGCAAAAAATTTTTTAAAAAATCATTTACAACTACACTGGGAACATTATAAAAGGGTTTGGTAAGAAAATAAAAGGGCGCATACATGGACTGCAAATTTCTTAAATCTCCAATGGATGGCGAAATCTCTCCACCCAGATTCAAGCTTGACAGGTTCCTACAAGTAACCAGTACCCCATTCATTGCTTTTCACTTCCTTGCATTTTATAAAATAAAAAAAAGTAACTTAAAACAGAACAAAACATACAAAGAAACAACATAAAGGCTGCTGTTATCGCAGAAGACACCACGCCATGAACAGAAATCAGAGTTGTGCACATCGTCCCAGTCCAGCAACACATTCGCCAGGTTACTGAATGAAGCTTTAATCGCCATCAACGCTTTCCCTACAACAACCCCAGCATTATTTTAATATTCTCCAAACACCTAAATATCTCCTTTAATCTTATTAACACAAGAAGCACTCAAAACAACAGAAACGAACTTCAGTTCCTTTTAACAAAAGAAGCTTTCATGCATTTGAATAATGCTAAAAACAAACAAAACCTTCATCATCATTGAGTGGAGCGGCGGATGAACAAAGAAGCAAAAACACCGACATTATGAAACTAAAAGAAAGCTTTCTCTTCTCTCTTTGTAAGAGAACTCCCATTTTCATTTTTTTTCCCCTAAAGAAAGCTCAAAACATGGAGAGACCTTTTTTTTTTAATTTTTGGCACGAGTTATGAGTTACGTTCAAGTAGAAAAACAACTCTTCTTCTTAAGTTTGGTTTGCTGAGAGTAAAGGAACAGGCGTTTGGCGTGAGGTGCAAGGTAGACTGAGCAATAGCTGTTATGAAGAGAGAGGGAGTGACAGTAACTGGGAGAGAGAGAGAGAAGCAACTAAGCAAGAGACAGCTGACACGGGAGGAGATATTACTCTAAACGGCGGTGAAGCGACGTTAGTAGCTGACCTTATTTTTTTTAGGCTTTTTGGGGGAGTCTTTTAGGCCTTTTTGACTGATTGATTTGAATCATTCATTTTCATTTTAAAAAGGTTTTGGGCTCAGCGGCCGTCATTCCGATCATTGCATATGTAGTACCGTGTCCCAATGTTGTTTCATTTTCGGACAGCTCTCGTTAGGCGTCTTTGTGAACCGAAGAGTTCTCTACGAAGACGCGCGCCAATTCGCTGCGCGTGTCTCGTGGAAAGACCACAACGGTTCGGCACTGTCGAAAATGTACAATCCATTTTTTCTAATAAAATGAATGCCGTTTTATTAATCATATCATTATATTTACGTAATTGAGGTATTTAATTTATATTTTAACAGATGTAATAAATAATGTACTATTATTTGATTAGTTTGAATAATAGATAATTATTAAATTTTATTATTTTTAATTAAATAATAAATTTTATTAATAGCACAATTATTATAATATTAATTAAATATCTCAACTGCGAGTTGGGTTTAATTAACGTTTCAGATGTGACATTAGTTTTTTTTTACTTTATAATAATAATAAATAAATATAAATTTTAAATATAATATTATTTTTTTATTTTTTTATTTTAATTATTAACTTAGGAAATTATAATTTATTATTCATTAATATTATATCATAATTTAATTTTTATATATTAAAAATATAACTAAATAATGTATTATTTAATTTTATTATAGTAATTAATATATCAAATTCATTGATATTTAATAAGTTAATATAACTAATAGTAAGTATTTAAATATGAATAAATTGAGTAATATTAATTTAAAATGAATAATAATATAAACTTGATATAATATATTATTACATATACTACATAATTTTTATTGGATTATTTAGCACATGTCATTTGTTAATGAAAATGTTATAACTATTGTATCACTTTATTATTTTGTGATTAACTTGAGCTATGCAAAAAAATTTATTCTATTATCCTAAGATGACTTTTAAACTAATCTTATAGATTTTAACTACATATTTATGTTGTTGTATTGTTTTGAGATTATTTGATTAAATTGTTTGCTTCGATCTTTATTTCACATATTATGTATTTAGAAAATATTGAAAAATAAATGTTATTATACCGAAAATTTAAGGGCATAAACTTTGATCTTTATGAAAAATTATGATATTTTATAACATTTATACTAAAAGAATGTTAAATTTCTATAATTTAAGACTTTTATTTAGTATTTTTACATACTAATAAATATTACTTCCTAAGTACATAATTTAAATTAATCACAAAAAAATTAATACAATATAGTATAAAATCAAAAATAGTAAAATTAAAATTAAAATAATATAATATAATATTAAACATTATAATATAATATAATATAATATAAGTATCTTAAGGCCAGAGGGTGGTCAATATTTGAGTTAATTTTTGTGTGTATTTGGAATGATGTACAGTACATTGCTATGTTGGAATCAATACAAACCGAACTCAATTAATGACGGCATGACAATTCTCTCTTTATTTCATCGAGGTCGAGGGAGGGTGTGAGTTTGGTTGCACGCGATGGACGGGCGAGTGGAGTGAGAGAGTTGTCCTTCGATTGTGAATTTGTGATCGGGGAACAACAACGGTCTGTTTGTTTGGTTGATCCGGTGGTTGTCAAAAGATTAAAAAAGCTACTTCCACGCAACATTTTTGCTATGGGCAAATCTTTTCTGAGAACTTTTTTTTTTCTTTAATTTTTTGTCTGCTATAACTTATGGTTTTTGTGAAGCTCTTAATATCTGTTCTATTATTGACAAAACGAACAACTGAAAGTGCAAGGACCAAACTTTTCTCACACGAAACACCAAAACTCGGCAACCATCCGGTTAGAGTTTTAATGGAGATGGACAATGCATTAGGTTTCCGCAATAAATCGTTACATTAAAATTTTTCAAAAAGTAAAAAAAAAAAAAGTTTTATAGCATTTAATCAAAGGTTTTGGTCGAATAATTTTTAAGTAATATTTTTATAAATTCAAGTAATTTTTTTTAATTGTTCATCAAAATTTAAATATTCAGAAATATGGGACTACATCATTAACTTAGGAAATTAGCTCGTTCAAAAATTTATTACCTTAGTATTTTTACTTCATAAAAACACTCTAGTTTCGAAAATTTTTGGATATAAAGTAAAGGGGCGGAGATCAATCAAAAGATAAAATAAATAAATTGTCTTTAAAAAAAAATTAAAATTGAATGGTCCCCTCAGCGTTAAATTTGCTCAATAATTTCTCACACTAATTTTCAATAATTAAATACACCACAACAATAATACAAACTCTAAGAAGCCTCTAAAATCAGCTAAGGCACGTCACGTGATATACATGCTTGGTAGCACACGACAAACATCTTAAATGGCACTGCATTTCTAAATAATAAAATAATTATTACGATAATAATAATAAATAATAAATAGAAAGTGTTTGGAAGAGCAGACCAGAAATCAGAAGCAGCAATTCTGCTTCTGCTTCCGCTGCAACAATCAGCACTTTAGCAATAAGGCAGCGGATTCGTATAAAGCTGCCTGTCCGTGCATGCTGCTTCTATTTTTGTTCCATTTATTTGTTTTTATCTTTACCATTCTGACTAATGATAATTAATAAGGACTTGACTAGCTTACAGAATCTGTAAGCTACAGACTGCAGCATCAGCCGTTGGATGTGGTTGGATGTGGAGTGAGAAATTAAACAATAGAAAATCGGATGGTGGGATGAAGGGAGATGTTTGTTACGGAATCTGTTCCATAGAAAGGTCCAATTAATAATAAAACTTGAGCTTCCTTTAAATTTTTATATTAATAATTATTTACGGGTTTATTGAATTACGATAGCGAGTGATCGGGATTGGGACCCACTGAACGCTTTTTTGGTTCAAATATCGAGATAAATCCCCAGCCGTCAGATTTCTGATCTTGGATTTTGTCGGTTCCCAAAGACAAAAGAACAGCCAATTGTCCGTTGAGTTGGATAAAGATAACTTCTGACGAACGTGTGTGTATTTACTCAAATACCCTCAGCTTTTGTGGTGGGATAAATTGGGCCAGCGACCAATATATATATATATATCAGAAGGAGAGATTCAAGAATCAATCTTTCACGCAGTAAAGGCGGCAAACCCTATACGGATCCTTGAGCTGATACTAACCCGACCGGATCTTTTGATTCACGTATGGATTCTTTAAACTGCTTCACGTTCATCTTAATTTTGTTACCAAAGGCTTAACACGAAGCTAGAACTAGAAAAAGTACAACCAAGTCTATTTAATTGTTTATTGCTCTTTATGAGGGAGAGGTGATCGGTAAATTCAGTATTGTGGCACTCTAGACGTTTTTTTTTTTATTATATGAGATTATTATTTAAATTACGTGAGATTATTATTTAAATTATAATTCATATTATATGAGAATATAATTGATATGTACAAATCAGATTATAATTGGGACCAACATACATCAAATTTAATGGAGGCAAGAAAGCAGACTGTCTTTATTCAATTTTATTTGAGGAAAGAAACACCCCCACATGCATTGTGGGGGTTCGAACTGTTTGGAGAGCAGCAACTCTTACCACTCGACCAAAGGCTCTAGACGTTTAATAGGTCAAGTTGCATTTTTTTTTAAAGTTTATTTAGATTTTATTTAAAAGAATTTCATTTCCTTTCAAGAAGAATGGAAATTATATTAATCACCGGCTAAATTGACCAAATTACAAGGTAAGCTAGGTCGATGATAAAAAATACAATTAAAGAAAAATCATGTTTTGTTTAAGATTATAGTTAAACAATTTTAGTTTTTAAGGTACAACGCTAAATTATTTTATAAACATTAATTATTATAATTGAATTGATTTTATTTTATTAACTTACAAAAAAAATTATTATATATTATTAATTTTTATTTTATAATAATCATAACGTAAGTTTATCTCTAAAAGATTTTTTAAATAAAATTTTATTATTTATTTAAAAAATCACGTCAATCATTTGAGATATATTAAATAAAAAAATTTTAAATAAAGATTTTTCAAATAAAAGATTCAGTCATTTGAGATATATTAAATAGAAGGGATCCCAAATCTAAAACGTTTCGTTGGAGAGAATACACGAAAACAATTGTAAGTAGAAACCAAACCACCATGAGTTTTGTTTTTCGCTAATAATTTTTCTATGATGAACGAAAAATTAAAATTTTGACTACGTCAAGCTCCTAAAACAAATCCCTTTAAAAAAAAAAAAACAGATTACGAAAGTTAATTAAATAAATAAACAAAACACTGATGATGTAGCATATTCCCAAAACGAAACCCACAATAAAATCCTTTCGGTGATTTAGGCAGCCGAGGCAGGAACCAGACGACCATCGCATCAAGAACCCATAACCCACGTGGCAAGATATGACGGGGCCTATCAGTACTGCTAGCTATTACTAGGCCTCAAGACAGTGACAGGCAGACTCGTTTGGGACAGCATTGTCCAACAATAAAGCAATAGGCAGCTGGCTGTTAATCCGCCGGTTGACGCCGTCAGCATTACTACGGCGTGATCCCATGCGGGTCCCATACCCCTCTAGGACCCAACGGTGGGTCCCATCTAAGAAGACAACGCATTTAGTGTTGGGTTTTTCAAAAAATTGGGANATTTTTTTTCCCCTAAAGAAAGCTCAAAACATGGAGAGACCTTTTTTTTTTAATTTTTGGCACGAGTTATGAGTTACGTTCAAGTAGAAAAACAACTCTTCTTCTTAAGTTTGGTTTGCTGAGAGTAAAGGAACAGGCGTTTGGCGTGAGGTGCAAGGTAGACTGAGCAATAGCTGTTATGAAGAGAGAGGGAGTGACAGTAACTGGGAGAGAGAGAGAGAAGCAACTAAGCAAGAGACAGCTGACACGGGAGGAGATATTACTCTAAACGGCGGTGAAGCGACGTTAGTAGCTGACCTTATTTTTTTTAGGCTTTTTGGGGGAGTCTTTTAGGCCTTTTTGACTGATTGATTTGAATCATTCATTTTCATTTTAAAAAGGTTTTGGGCTCAGCGGCCGTCATTCCGATCATTGCATATGTAGTACCGTGTCCCAATGTTGTTTCATTTTCGGACAGCTCTCGTTAGGCGTCTTTGTGAACCGAAGAGTTCTCTACGAAGACGCGCGCCAATTCGCTGCGCGTGTCTCGTGGAAAGACCACAACGGTTCGGCACTGTCGAAAATGTACAATCCATTTTTTCTAATAAAATGAATGCCGTTTTATTAATCATATCATTATATTTACGTAATTGAGGTATTTAATTTATATTTTAACAGATGTAATAAATAATGTACTATTATTTGATTAGTTTGAATAATAGATAATTATTAAATTTTATTATTTTTAATTAAATAATAAATTTTATTAATAGCACAATTATTATAATATTAATTAAATATCTCAACTGCGAGTTGGGTTTAATTAACGTTTCAGATGTGACATTAGTTTTTTTTTACTTTATAATAATAATAAATAAATATAAATTTTAAATATAATATTATTTTTTTATTTTTTTATTTTAATTATTAACTTAGGAAATTATAATTTATTATTCATTAATATTATATCATAATTTAATTTTTATATATTAAAAATATAACTAAATAATGTATTATTTAATTTTATTATAGTAATTAATATATCAAATTCATTGATATTTAATAAGTTAATATAACTAATAGTAAGTATTTAAATATGAATAAATTGAGTAATATTAATTTAAAATGAATAATAATATAAACTTGATATAATATATTATTACATATACTACATAATTTTTATTGGATTATTTAGCACATGTCATTTGTTAATGAAAATGTTATAACTATTGTATCACTTTATTATTTTGTGATTAACTTGAGCTATGCAAAAAAATTTATTCTATTATCCTAAGATGACTTTTAAACTAATCTTATAGATTTTAACTACATATTTATGTTGTTGTATTGTTTTGAGATTATTTGATTAAATTGTTTGCTTCGATCTTTATTTCACATATTATGTATTTAGAAAATATTGAAAAATAAATGTTATTATACCGAAAATTTAAGGGCATAAACTTTGATCTTTATGAAAAATTATGATATTTTATAACATTTATACTAAAAGAATGTTAAATTTCTATAATTTAAGACTTTTATTTAGTATTTTTACATACTAATAAATATTACTTCCTAAGTACATAATTTAAATTAATCACAAAAAAATTAATACAATATAGTATAAAATCAAAAATAGTAAAATTAAAATTAAAATAATATAATATAATATTAAACATTATAATATAATATAATATAATATAAGTATCTTAAGGCCAGAGGGTGGTCAATATTTGAGTTAATTTTTGTGTGTATTTGGAATGATGTACAGTACATTGCTATGTTGGAATCAATACAAACCGAACTCAATTAATGACGGCATGACAATTCTCTCTTTATTTCATCGAGGTCGAGGGAGGGTGTGAGTTTGGTTGCACGCGATGGACGGGCGAGTGGAGTGAGAGAGTTGTCCTTCGATTGTGAATTTGTGATCGGGGAACAACAACGGTCTGTTTGTTTGGTTGATCCGGTGGTTGTCAAAAGATTAAAAAAGCTACTTCCACGCAACATTTTTGCTATGGGCAAATCTTTTCTGAGAACTTTTTTTTTTCTTTAATTTTTTGTCTGCTATAACTTATGGTTTTTGTGAAGCTCTTAATATCTGTTCTATTATTGACAAAACGAACAACTGAAAGTGCAAGGACCAAACTTTTCTCACACGAAACACCAAAACTCGGCAACCATCCGGTTAGAGTTTTAATGGAGATGGACAATGCATTAGGTTTCCGCAATAAATCGTTACATTAAAATTTTTCAAAAAGTAAAAAAAAAAAAAGTTTTATAGCATTTAATCAAAGGTTTTGGTCGAATAATTTTTAAGTAATATTTTTATAAATTCAAGTAATTTTTTTTAATTGTTCATCAAAATTTAAATATTCAGAAATATGGGACTACATCATTAACTTAGGAAATTAGCTCGTTCAAAAATTTATTACCTTAGTATTTTTACTTCATAAAAACACTCTAGTTTCGAAAATTTTTGGATATAAAGTAAAGGGGCGGAGATCAATCAAAAGATAAAATAAATAAATTGTCTTTAAAAAAAAATTAAAATTGAATGGTCCCCTCAGCGTTAAATTTGCTCAATAATTTCTCACACTAATTTTCAATAATTAAATACACCACAACAATAATACAAACTCTAAGAAGCCTCTAAAATCAGCTAAGGCACGTCACGTGATATACATGCTTGGTAGCACACGACAAACATCTTAAATGGCACTGCATTTCTAAATAATAAAATAATTATTACGATAATAATAATAAATAATAAATAGAAAGTGTTTGGAAGAGCAGACCAGAAATCAGAAGCAGCAATTCTGCTTCTGCTTCCGCTGCAACAATCAGCACTTTAGCAATAAGGCAGCGGATTCGTATAAAGCTGCCTGTCCGTGCATGCTGCTTCTATTTTTGTTCCATTTATTTGTTTTTATCTTTACCATTCTGACTAATGATAATTAATAAGGACTTGACTAGCTTACAGAATCTGTAAGCTACAGACTGCAGCATCAGCCGTTGGATGTGGTTGGATGTGGAGTGAGAAATTAAACAATAGAAAATCGGATGGTGGGATGAAGGGAGATGTTTGTTACGGAATCTGTTCCATAGAAAGGTCCAATTAATAATAAAACTTGAGCTTCCTTTAAATTTTTATATTAATAATTATTTACGGGTTTATTGAATTACGATAGCGAGTGATCGGGATTGGGACCCACTGAACGCTTTTTTGGTTCAAATATCGAGATAAATCCCCAGCCGTCAGATTTCTGATCTTGGATTTTGTCGGTTCCCAAAGACAAAAGAACAGCCAATTGTCCGTTGAGTTGGATAAAGATAACTTCTGACGAACGTGTGTGTATTTACTCAAATACCCTCAGCTTTTGTGGTGGGATAAATTGGGCCAGCGACCAATATATATATATATATCAGAAGGAGAGATTCAAGAATCAATCTTTCACGCAGTAAAGGCGGCAAACCCTATACGGATCCTTGAGCTGATACTAACCCGACCGGATCTTTTGATTCACGTATGGATTCTTTAAACTGCTTCACGTTCATCTTAATTTTGTTACCAAAGGCTTAACACGAAGCTAGAACTAGAAAAAGTACAACCAAGTCTATTTAATTGTTTATTGCTCTTTATGAGGGAGAGGTGATCGGTAAATTCAGTATTGTGGCACTCTAGACGTTTTTTTTTTATTATTATATAAGATTATTATTTAAATTACGTGAGATTATTATTCAAATTATAATTCATATTATATGAGAATATAATTGATATGTACAAATCAGATTATAACTGGGACCAACATACATCAAATCTAATGGAGGGCAAGGAAGCAGACTGTCTTTATTCAATTTTATTTGAGGAAAGAAACACCCCCACATGCATTGTGGGGGTTCGAACTGTTTGGAGAGCAGCAACTCTTACCACTCGACCAAAGGCTCTAGACGTTTAATAGGTCAAGTTGCATTTTTTTTTAAAGTTTATTTAGATTTTATTTAAAAGAATTTCATTTCCTTTCAAGAAGAATGGAAATTATATTAATCACCGGCTAAATTGACCAAATTACAAGGTAAGCTAGGTCGATGATAAAAAATACAATTAAAGAAAAATCATGTTTTGTTTAAGATTATAGTTAAACAATTTTAGTTTTTAAGGTACAACGCTAAATTATTTTATAAACATTAATTATTATAATTGAATTGATTTTATTTTATTAACTTACAAAAAAAATTATTATATATTATTAATTTTTATTTTATAATAATCATAACGTAAGTTTATCTCTAAAAGATTTTTTAAATAAAATTTTATTATTTATTTAAAAAATCACGTCAATCATTTGAGATATATTAAATAAAAAAATTTTAAATAAAGATTTTTCAAATAAAAGATTCAGTCATTTGAGATATATTAAATAGAAGGGATCCCAAATCTAAAACGTTTCGTTGGAGAGAATACACGAAAACAATTGTAAGTAGAAACCAAACCACCATGAGTTTTGTTTTTCGCTAATAATTTTTCTATGATGAACGAAAAATTAAAATTTTGACTACGTCAAGCTCCTAAAACAAATCCCTTTAAAAAAAAAAAAAACAGATTACGAAAGTTAATTAAATAAATAAACAAAACACTGATGATGTAGCATATTCCCAAAACGAAACCCACAATAAAATCCTTTCGGTGATTTAGGCAGCCGAGGCAGGAACCAGACGACCATCGCATCAAGAACCCATAACCCACGTGGCAAGATATGACGGGGCCTATCAGTACTGCTAGCTATTACTAGGCCTCAAGACAGTGACAGGCAGACTCGTTTGGGACAGCATTGTCCAACAATAAAGCAATAGGCAGCTGGCTGTTAATCCGCCGGTTGACGCCGTCAGCATTACTACGGCGTGATCCCATGCGGGTCCCATACCCCTCTAGGACCCAACGGTGGGTCCCATCTAAGAAGACAACGCATTTAGTGTTGGGTTTTTCAAAAAATTGGGATTGATGCGATGAGATTTTGAGTTTTAGAGAGAGAGAGAGAGAGAGAGAGAGACAAAGGGAGAGAGTTCTGAAAATTGGGGTTCCTCTAAAATCACATCACATGATTAATAATATTTTTAAGGATAAAATAGTTCTTATATTATGAGGTTAGTATTTATTTAGTCCCTTTATTTTTAAAAATACCTTAAAACGTCTCTGCTACTAAATATTGACACTTATGCTATTATTTTTTTTATTTTTAACTTACTTTTACAATATTACATTTTTACAATAATATTTCTTTTTTGGATATTAATAAAAAATTAAATTATCAAATTAAACTCAAAAAGGAAATAAAAACAAAAAAATATATATTAATTTTTGTGGAAGCTCACGTATGTCTAAAAAATTGATATCGTAAAAAATTACATTATCAATTTTTTTAAAAAAATTAATATTTTAACTCAAGAGTGTGTTCCACAAAAATTAATATATATATTTATTTATTTATTTATTTTATTTTTTAGTGTTAAACTGGTAATTTATTTTTTCTTTTTAATAATGTCTAAAAAAATTATTATAATAGGGTTATTTTTTTCTTTTTAATAATGTCTAAAAAATTATTATAATAGGGCAATATTATAAAAATAAGTTAAAATGAACAAAAAATAATGGCAAAAGTGTCAATAATTTAATGGTATGGATGGTTTGAAGTATTTTTAAAAATATAGGGACTAAACGAACACTAACTTCAAAATATAAGGACTAAACGAGCTTTTACCCTATTTTTAATTATGTATCATTAAATTTAATTTATAATAAATAATAGTAAACAGTTAATAAATATATATAAAATAAAAAATTTTATAAAATAATTATAACCATCCTTAAAGTTTAAAATAATTTTTTTTAAAGAAAGAAATTTTATTAATCAAAGCTTACAAATTATTTAACAACTATAAAGGTGAAACAACATTCAACTCCTGGAGACCTGACAAAGAACCTAAAGCCCTCGCTACAGAGTGAGCAGCACTGTTCGCGGATCGACGCACAAATGAGAATTGCACTTCTCCTAAAAACTTAACTAAAGCTCGACAGTCTTCAATAATCAAACCAAACCCATTTGAACTGGAAAATTCCTCAACCAAAGCTCAGAACACTTGGAGGCAGTCTATATCTATGAGAACACGTGGGAACTGCATTTCTTTCAGCCAACTAAGAGCCTCTCTTATGCCAAGAGCTTCAGCCTCCCTTGATCCAAAATTTCCTGCCACTCCCACACACCTTGCTGCCAAAAAACCTCCTTGTGAATTACGAATCACACAGCTGATCCCAATCTTCCCTTGAGAAGCAAACACAGTTGCATCCACATTGTACTTGACCCAACCAACCTTAGGTTTCTCCCAACACAATGCCCCATGAACCAGCTTGTGAGTATCATCATTAATATCAAAGACTTGCCTTTTTTGCCGCTTGCCACTGAAAGAGAAATTGCCCAGCAGAGTTGAGAATTTGACAAACTGAGCTGGCTGTGTTATTCCAAACTTTATTGTTTCGATTCACCCAAATCTGCCAACAAATCATCATTGCAATATTACACTCGTCTTTGCTGCGCCTTGTAAACACTTGAGCAAGCCAGTCCAAAAAAAATAGAGCAATAGCCAACAAAACCCACCGATGAAGAACTCCAACAAGACTGAGCAAAACTGCATGCAACCACGGAATGTAACATTGTTTCTTCATAGGCATTACATACAGAACAAGTAGAGGGAACATCCACCATTTTAGAGATTAAATTGATTGTTGTAGGTAACACATTGTGTGCAGCTCTCCAAATAAAATTCTTAACCATGCTCGGCACATGCAAGTTCCACGGTTTCCGCCACACATTCGCAATAGAATCAGGAGTGATAGGATTTCATACCTTATAACAGCTACGAACTGAAAAACATCCCCGAGGATCAAACATCCAATACCACACATCCTCTTCGCGGCGGGACCTAAGAGGAATCTTCAGAATCAGTTCCTTATCTCTTAAGTTGAAGATATTTGAAACAACAGCATAGTCCCAAACCTTTTGGTGAGGCATCATTAAGCTGCTGAGAGGAGCTGCAGCTAACTCCTCGTTAAGATTTGTAGATACACACCCATCTTTGAGATCTGGAAGCCAAGGATCTTTCCCAATGGATATCGAACGACCACTACCAACCTGCACTCTACTCCCTTGGACCACCACTTTCTTTGCAGCCAGAATGGAACGCCATACATAGTTGGGATTATGCCCCAATGAAGCTCGAACAACAGATGTTCGCGGATAGTAACAAGCTTTGAGAATTCTCGCCATTAGAGATTCAGGGCAAGTTAATAGCTTCCACATCTGTCTTCCTAACATCGCAATGTTAAATAAATGAAGCTGCTTGAACCCAAGTCCACCACACCCCTTTGGGTTGCACAAGTATTCCCATTTAACCCAATTAATTCCTTTCCCACTACTGTGATTGTTACGCCACCAGAATGAATTCATCAACCCTTCTAGTTCTCTACAAAGCTCTTTAGGCAGCAAATAAATGCTCATAGCATAATTAGGCAGAGCAAGTGCCACAGTCTTTAACAAAATCTCCTTCCCAGCCCGCGAAAGCATCCTCGTACTACACCCTTGAAGTCTTTGCCATAACTTGTCTCTAATATATTTGAATACTTCTTTCTTTTTCCTACCAATAGCTGATGGCAACCCAAGATAAGCCCCATGATTTGCAGTAGAATTAACCTCAAGAATAGCAGTTATCTCCCGAGATACACTTTCAACAACATTAGCACTAAATGAGATTGAAGATTTACTGAAGTTAACTACTTGGCCAGAAGCTCGTTCATATACTGCCAGCAAATGCTTGATTAAGTTTGCTTCATTGTTGTTTGCCCGAAAGAATATGAAACTATCATCCGCAAAATACAGATGAGACACCGATGGAGCTCCTCTAGCAATTCTAACTCCGTGAAGCAATCCATTGCGATCTTGCCTTCGAATCAATGAGCTTAAACCATCCGCACATAGAATAAATAAGTACGGGGATAAAGGGTCCCCTTGGCGAAGGCCTCTGCAGGGAACAATCGGACCAAGCTCCTTACCCTCACGAAGCACACGATATCTAACAGTAGAAACGCAGAGCATCATTAACGCCACCCACTTTGTATCAAACCCCATCTTAAGCATCATATCTTGAATAAACTTCCACTCGATCCTATCATACGCCTTAGACATATCAATTTTCAATGCAACTACCCCGTATTTTCCTTGACGTTTTCGCTTCAAGAAGTGCATAATCTCGGCTGATATGATTATGTTATATATGATAGCTCGTCCCGGCACAAAGGCGCTTTGTGAATCTGAAATAACTAAATCAAGCACTAATTTCATACGGTTATCTAACATTTTAGAAATGATCTTATAAAGAACATTGCATAACGCAATAGGTCTCATATCCGATAAAAATTCAGGCCTTTGCTTCTTCGGAATTAATACAATTGAAGTATCATTCAAGCCTACAGGAAAGGAAGCATCCTGAAGGAATTTAAGGCAAGCCAAAACCACATCCTCACCAACGATATGCCAAAATTTTTGGTAGAAGGCCGGGTTCATCCCATCAGGACCTGGGGACTTATCCGGGTGCATACCAAACACTGCTTCTTTCACTTCAATGGCCGAAAAGGGAGCTAACAGCATTGAATTATGTTCACTTGTAACCTTAGTATCCACACATTGAATAACTTCGGCAGTTTGGACCTCTCCAGCTGTAAACAAACTCTTAAAGTAATCAACTATCAATGCATCCACCTCATCAGAATTGGCGCACCATTCGCCTTGATCATTGCGAAGATTCTCAAGGAGTTTTGCCTTCTTCGTGTTGAAACCGAAGCATGAAAGTAACGAGTGTTCTGATCTCCTTCTTTGAGCCAAAGTGACTTTGCCCGCTGTTTCCAAAACACCTCGTGACTATGCAGCAACTCATTATAACAATTCCTAGCCTCTGTAAACTCAGCCACACCATTTCTATCACGACGCCCTCGTAAGGAAGCCATTCGGTTTTTACAGTCCATAATACGCTTACGAAAGTTTCGACCTAGATGACCCCCCACTCCGTTAAAGCAGACCCACAAGCCAGAATTTTGTTTTGGATAGAATGCCCCGGATTAGTACGCCAACTTTCTCGAATAACCTCACTGCAATCCACCTCCCGCAGCCAAACATTTTCAAACCGAAAACGCCTATTCCTCGTAATATACTGAGCTGGACTAGGATCCAAAAATATTAGGAGGTGATCAGAACAAGACGATTCTAAAGTATATACCCTCACTCTGGTGAAACACTGCATCCACGCCTCAGAAGCAAAGGCTCTGTCAAGTCTTTCTTCAACCCATCTATCAGTTCCCCTAGCCCTCTCCCAAGTATACTGATATCCCTCGACACCTAGATCAATCAGATTGCAATCTTCAATTGCTCTTTGGAAACCCACCAACTTCCAATTAGGATGAACAATTTTACCCATCTTCTCATTTGCCGCCAAAAGATCATTAAAATCTCCGATGCATAGCTATGGAAGAGAGGATGAAGTAGAAAGTAAACGGAGCAAATCCCACGATTCCTGCCTCCTGCTAGACTCAGGATAGCCATAAAAGCCAATCAGCCTCCACTTTCCTATCTCCTGAACTTCAATTTCAGCATCTATAAAATTGGTAGCATACTTTAGAAGCCTTACAGAACTAGTTGCCTGCCAAAGAAGCGCGAGTCCTCCACTTCGGCCCACACGATCAACAACAAAGAGCCCGTCATAGCCCAACTGTCTTTTAATACTTTCAAGCTTACTTTTACTACATAACGTTTCTATAAGTAATATGAAGGAAGGTTTCTTCTTACGAACCAGTTCTGTTAACATTCAAACTGTCCGTGGCTGGCCCAAACCACGACAGTTCCAACTCAGGATACTCATTGGTCTCGGTGGGCCTGAAAACCAGGTCCCACCGCTAGCTCATTTTTTGGATCCACTACCATAGATTGCACCTCTCCCTCTGATTGCCCAAGCCCATCCACCACCATTTCGGCCTGTCTCCTTTTAGTTTCCTTTAGAATGATTCCTTTCTCTCTACAGCCATCAGCCACGTGAACATTATCCAGCTCATTGGTAAACCAATCCACCCTTTTTCCTTTATCATTCCTTTGATTCTCACCAATTTTGACAACTGCCAATGCCTTTGATATCTCCATATTTTCCATATTCTCATGCCCATCCCTTCCTAAATTGTTAGGCATTTTCCTATAAGTGGTAACTCCCGATTTTGTGGCATTTATATCATTAATCTCGGCACCACTTACGAATTTTGTGGGCCTACCAAAAGTGAACCCACCTTCGTTCGGAGGTACTGAACGTAGCCACCGTTCACCAGAGGTCATTGCCTTCCGACGAGTTGGAGCCTTCATCTCTGGTCCATATAGTTTAACCATATCAGTAGCCTCACAATCATACAGCTTCGGACATAATTTATCGGAGTGCCCAAGACGCCCACAAATGAAACAGAAAACATTCAACCTTTCATATTTAAAGTCAACCCAAAACCACTCCCCCCCTCTTTCTTCAGACATAATCTTCTCTTCAATGGCTTCCGGACATCTATTGAGACTCTTATGCGCATATAATTCCTCCATACTCCCATAAGATTGTTAGGATCTGAAGATTGGAACTCACCAATGTAATTACCAATGTTTGTCAACACCTTCTCCGATTGGAATCCAACAGGTAAGTTATACACTTGAATCCAAAACAAAGTATGAAATAAAGGGACCCTCTGTGGCTGAACATTCGCCCCCAACCTCTGTAGAATTAGAATATGTTGATCGAACGTCCACGGTCCTGAATCAATGACATGTTTCAAATCAATCTTATGAAAAAATTGAAACAAGAAAAGGGTGGATGATAAATCTTTAATACATACTCCCTTCCCTGGCCGCCATAATGCTGCCATTGTATTCTTCATTGCTCGAAAATTAATCACCTTATCAATTAAGAACCGCCCCACCAAACAGAATCTAACATCATTCAATCCTTCCTGCCCCGTTGCCATATCATCACTTTGGAAGACAAGGCCATCCTCCTCGTCCTCTCCTATGGGTAACGAATCATATGCCGCAGTCATCTCAGGCATCCTTGAATTGCTGTTAGATGCCATATTACATGTAGTGAACAGAATGGCCCCTCCCCAGACAAATAAAAGAGGAAAACTTAAACTAATCCTTAAAGTATACCAAGCAAACTTGTCAGTAGGACAAGACAAAACAAACTTGCCAAAGGGCAAGATAGAACGGGTGGCACTAATTTTACTTAAATAGCATATTTTATTTAAAATTATTTTTCAATCTTTCTTTAAATTTGAAATGTGATAATTTTTTTAAATAAATCTTCTAAAATCTATTACCATTAACTATAACATATAATGGTAGGTTATTTAACACAAATCAAATAAATAAATTGTAATTGTAAAATTTATATATGATATAATAGTAATAAATAACACAACTAAATACATATAATTAAGTAAATGTCATAGTTACATCAATAAATTCATTGTTGAGATTGCTTGTAACATAAAAATTACTTGACCAAACATGTTTTAATAAAATTTAATATCATATATTAAAATACTCATTATTTTATATAATATTAAGGGTCATTGTATAATTGATCATGAAATATGTATTATTTTTAACACCCATTTAATATACTTATTCTCTTAACTTTATATTTATCTTACAATTAATATTCTTATATGATAGGAATTTTAAGTTTTACAAGCCTATATATTCATTTTATTTTCAAATATCACTTTGTTAATTTCATAAAAGTTAAATCTAATATATATTTCTAATGAGCTTTAGTTTATGAATCGTGAAAGATTATTTTATTGATATCCTTTAATTGTAATTATAAAATTTTATGTTATTAAGAGTCATTACTTTTGTTATGATAATTAATAGTGACAATAAATAAAATATTGCCTCCAATAATATTTACGTGGGAAAAAAAGTGAAAGAAAATCATTTATATTTTTATAAAAGTTAAATCTAACATATATTCCTAATTAACTTTAGTTTATGAATCATGAAAGATTATTTTATTGTTATTCTTTGATAGTAATTATAAAATTTTTATGCTATGAAGAGTCATTACTTTTATTATGATAATTAATAAGGACAATAAATAAAATATTATATCAACTAATATTTAATGGACAAAATAAGGAAAAAAAATCATTGTATGTTTTTATATTTCCTTTATAAAGATATGGCTTGGGATACTTTAACTTAAAATTTTGACACAATATTTGAGCCACTAATATCTCATAGTCTAATGGTTGATATTGAAAGTCAAAGCAACATTTCATAATCTTATATCCTCCGCCATTGAATTGCATGAAATAAATAGTTTAATTTTTTGATAAAAATTTAAATCAAAATATTTCTCACTCTATGGTTATATAGACATATATATTTTTCAATAATAATTGGCGAATAAAATATTTCTCATTTGTTGAGACTCATATAGTATTATTAATAAAACACATATAAAATAGTTTATTGCAATGCTTTCTATTATCATTATTGTTTAGGTATTAATGGTTTGTAATTAAATTCATGCAATACAAATTATTACAAGACTTTGTGTTAAATAACCTACTTGATATTATATTTTATACTTAATGGTAACTGATTTTGGAAGATTTATTTAAAAGAGATTATCATATTACCAATTTAAAGGAGGGTTGAAAAATAATTTTAAATAAAATATATTATTTAAGTGACATTGTTTCAAATTCTAAGGATGGTCATAATTATTTTATAAAAATTATTCACCCACTTAAATTATTACCATTATTTTTAAATTATTTTTTAATATAAATATTATATATTATTAATTAGATTTAATAGTTCACAATTAATACATTATTGATGCTGTAAATAAGCATCATAGAAGAACCGCTGAAAATAGTATTAGTAGTGCCTTTTTATTTGAAATATTAAAAAAAAAAGAGGGCAGATATAATTTTGCAATATTTTATAATTGTATTATAACGGGTCTGGATGCCGGTTGGTTTGTAATGATTGCGTGGGTCATGGTACATTTTCTTTTTAATTTCTAAAACGTTTGCCACGTGGTGTATACGGTTCCTGTTTGAGTGTCTTCAGTCTTCTTAGTTATTTTCAGCTCAATGCCAAAAACCCCCTGGGGAGATGCCATGCTGGCAAGACACAGATAATCATCAATATGTTCAGATGAAATATAAAAACTATATGTATATATATATATATATATATTTTTAATAAATAGCACCCCTAACTCAACAGGGAAAGATATATGATCAAATTAAGGGTCCAACCATAGGCGCAAGCATCTCCAGATGTAAAAGAACCAATAAGATTTAATTACTTAATGGTGCCTAAATTATCAAAAATGGTATAACTAAAATTGCGAAATATGGTATTAGCTAGGAAATTTGAAAAAATAAAAGTGAAAATCTTAATGCCCAGTGAACGAGAATGTAAAATATTAAATTGCCAACCGGCGTTATATTTTTGTGTCTGTACATTCGGGTACTAATTATGCGTACCCAAAATAATCTCAAAAAATATTTTAAAAAATGCTTATGAAGTAGAATTTGCGAGAACTTAGAACAATATTAAAATCAAAAACCACTCCTTGTACTGTATAAAATATTAAGAAATTATATCAGGATTTTATAATGTAAGGGGTCAACTAAACAAGTCAAATACACATGGTCAAAGAGTCAACAGAAAGAACAGAGACTTGATAGGCTGGCTGGACAGAGAACATGAATGGAAAAGGAAACAGAAATCGCGAGACCCAGGAGAGTTAAAGAGCAATTGATTATACACATCATAGGACCCGTGATAGCTATCCTATTCCTCCCCCTATAATCTTTGCTGTTTGCTTTTTATTTTTCTTTTCACTTACAAATAAATTGGTTGGGCTTTATGCGTGACAGACAAATACTATGCTTGATACATTGATATCCACGCCTTAGTATTACAAGTATGATGAATAAAGACAATTCCGGCTTACATCCTCACGAGCCCAGGCACTGTTTCCTTGAAAACACTGTTTATATTCCTCTTTACTGTTACTAAACCCAAATTGTAATTCTCAAAAATCTGGACTGGCGAGTCCCGACCTCAATGAATTTGATCCAAAGTTCATTACAAAAAGCAACTGCCAAATTTTCTTGCATCGTATTTTGGGCACTTCACAAATAAGATATTCCAAAGGCAAGAAAAGAGTGGCAATTTGTTGAAGTGAAAAAAAAAAACCATCAATCTTGAAGTAATACTTTGGACAACTTACAATGGTTGAACCATTTCCGAAAGTTGATAGTGAGAAAGGGAACCTACACTCAAGGAGCTTGAGATGGAGAGTATTAATACAATTCTCTCAGATTCTATGAGTAAGGGAGAATGGTCGCAGTTATACAAACACAATTTCAAACTGATTCATCATGGAAGATAATTCATCCAACGGTTTTATCCATTGTAAACTGGAGACGCTATCATCAGAAAAAAAGAGTTACAAAAAGTGCTATTAAACAGTTATTCAAATAAGATGATAACATATCAAACAAAAATTTAGGGTTACAAGAAAACAAACTCCTCACTGCATCTACTACTCAGGAGTCAGGAGGATGGATTAGCATCATGCCATCCCTTGGTGCATGGTGGAATGCCCATGAATTCATCAAATTCCTTCACATGAATGTCACAACACTTCCACTGCAAAAATCATATATCACACACACTGGTTGGCTTCAATTCCAAAAGCAATAAAGAAGAGATTAGATAAAATGAATGGCAAAACAACACATTTAGACAAGAATCGCACCCCTCTCATCCGATCATGAAAAACAGCAGGTCCAGGATGATAACTGCATGCAGTCTCATGATTATCCTTTTCTTTGAAAGTTTTGCCACATCCCTTATTTTTGCAGATTTGAGGCTCGTTAATACCAATTTTCTTCTTCACTGGAGCAGGAGGCACCTCAGCAGCTACATTACTTCCAGCAGGTACAGCCGGGGCATAATTGGTCTGTTCTTTGGCTTGTGAACCTATGTAGAACATGCCAGAATTCAGTTCAGAGACCAATGAAGATGTTAAGGGGAAAAAGGACACACTTCAAACAACAAAGTGCTTCAGCAAGATAGGAACAAAAGATAGACACAGAGAAACAATCTAGCAATGACAAACCTGCTGGCATCTCCTAGAACAATACAAAGAGAACAAGAACATTCCAAATGCACTGTTACAAAAATGAACCTCAGAAAAGTAAAAGCCCCATGACAAAGCAAAACCTAGTACACAACACAACTAACCTTTCCCATTTCTCAAGCACTAGTAATATAAAAGGCACATGATCCACTATGGTCTTTGTATTTACAAAAACCAGAAGAGACGTGGAGGTAGAGAAATAGCTCTATTTAGCTTTTTGCTTAACCGTATACTATGACAAACAAATTGGAATTATTCCACATTCATTGGATCCAAAAAGGAAGACATGAACAATGCAGAGTCTCTATATATATAAAGCATAAAAATTTGGGTACCGTGATCAGAGCAAAAGAAACCCTGTCGACATCTTGAGCAAAGTTCTTTTGATGGAGTGCTGGACCCAAGAGTTGTTGAAGGAGCAGGAGCAGGAGCTGGAGTTTTTGAAGTAGCAACCGGCTTAGTTAACACTGGTTTCTCAGTTGTGTGTTTACCTGTCTTACATCTTCATTTATGGAACAAAATTTTGAGCAACTAATGTAAACAGAAACTTTGCAAAAAATTACTGACTAGAAGTTACTGGTCGTAATCCAAGTAGACTTACATCCAGACCACATGGAAACAATCATGGAAGTGCAATAAAATTTACAACATCCATATTTTGCATAGTTGGCCAAGCTTACCAAGGCCAACATGTTTTAAACTGTTTTAAGAGCAATGTACTCAATTTAGAAAAATACTGACAGATCATTGCTTCTAAATTAACAGAAAAATAATTTGGAAGCAGCTTCAGCTGAAAGGATGCAAAATTAAGAGTTAAGAAAAAATATAAGCACACAATCACATTCAACTTAGCAACTTCAGAAAAAATCCCAAATTGTATTTTCATTGTGAACAACAACATAAGCAAGAAGCAGATTTCCTCAAATCTGATACACCTGAAATATCAATCCAACAGTATTAAATTTTTTAGAAATGAAATTTAACCAGTAAGGCATTTATATTTCATTCAGAGATGAGCAAAATCTGAACAGACAATGTGATACGGGAACATGTTCAACAACAAAATTCTGGGTCATGTACTTCAGCAATCAATGCTTAGCTGAATATGTAAGTGATAAAATTCATAACTAACATGTAGTTTTCAAGTACACTGCTATCATAGGCACCATGCGAGGTGATCATCACCAGGAGTGGACTGCTCAAATGCCTGAATTCTATGGGTTATATCTTATATAGTCCACTGCTAGCATAGCCAGGAAAAGTATCAATAATAAAGGAACAAGTTCCACAAGGAAACATGATAGGCAGTTACCCTGGAATTTCCAAAAATAAGCTGAAATCATGATTCCTCCTCTTGCAACAACTCCACTCCTTCATTCCATCATGAAATATGGGCTGAAATTACCATTGAAAATTAACATGCTCAGAAAGTTTATAAAGAAAAAAATGAAAATAGAATTATTCTTTTCAAAAGAAACAAAGTCTGACTTACTCCCTGATCATTTATAATCAAATCCGATAAGGTAAAACCGAAGCCCAACGATGAAAAAAAAAAACACAATCAGTACAACGAACAAAAATATAATCATATTTCACAAATTATTAAAAGATTGAAAAAAACAACACACCACACAGCAAATTGATTTCACACGATCAGTAACTTAGGTGTGCTAAACGAATTTTCAGAATTCTACTAAATAATTAGTCTTCACTTGAAGAGTATTTTTGTAACTGAATCATTTCTTAACACTGAAAGCTTTGGCAAACACCTACTTTTATAGCTGACAGTTAGTTGATGCAATTCAAATTAGCAACAGCTGTGGACTAAATCCAAGACAAAACATAAATGTATCTTAAATGGAGGCTTAAGTTCTGTACATACATTGTATTTATTAATCACAGCATAAATGTATCAATCTCATACAAATTTCATCAATTAATACGTTGAAGTTTGAAACTAACCGTCCTCAGCAATCTCAATTCATTAACAAATGGAAGAAAGAGAAGGAAAAGAAATTAGCATACCGAATCATGGAAAGTGCAGGAACCTTCGGGATTGTCGTCCTCGGTGAAGGTGGCGTTGCAGCCAATTCGCTGGCATCGAAGACGCTTCAAAGCGTCGTCGTTCTGACTCGTCATTCTTTTGGATTTCGCGCATTCAAGAGGTAAGTAAGGTAAGCGTTTTGTAGAGGAAGAGTGGAAGACTTTGCAAGGACTCGATTGGTCTGCAATGTAAAGACAACGAAGATTCGTCCTTCGTCCGTGCTCTAGAGTTTTTTTCATATACTTCGTTTTAATTCACATTGTGATGGAATAATTTTGATTCGGTCGACGTGTCCCCATCTTTGACGGTCCACTATAATCTCAATCGCTTAAATACGATCATATGGGCTTCTCCATCGGGTCCTCTACAAAAATAACAGATAGTCCCCTAAATTTTTGCTTAATCTCAGGTATACCACAAAGTTTTCAAAATGAACATTCAAACCCCTCTTCACAATTTTCTTTTAAAAAAAAAATTCCTTTTCATTTTGGGCTAGTATTATTGGTATTTTTTTTTCTAAATAAATAAAGCAAGAGAGAATCGGATAAAATTTCATCAATACACTTCTCAAACTTTAATAGGTTTTAAGGTTTGAAAGCGTACACATCCATTTTCTTCAATTTCATGATTTTATCGAATAAGGTATAGGGTTTACAACCAAGACTCAGAGAATTCCACAATGAACTGCTTAAAAATGAGAAGGTTCTGTGCAGTGTAAAATGTTAGTTCAGTTGAGAACATTTCTCATCATGTTTCATAAACAAGGCTATCTCACATCCATTATCATCTACAGCTTTCTTTCCGAGGAACAAATCAATAACATTTTTATGTGCGTTTCAAAACGAGTGGTATATCGTGAGTGGCTTACAACATGCCAACCGACTAGCATGAACAGGGTTATGGGCCGATAATTTTGTATTTACAGTATCCAAAAACATTAGAGAACGTATGTATGTACATCTAAACTATGCGCTGAGTTACAAAGGAACTGGAGTCTTGACCTGTAATCCAAATGCTCAAAAATGGAACTGGTAATGGCACCACACCCTGATTTTAGAAATTGCTGATATCAAAATCGTAGCCCCCGATGAGCCTGCAGTAATGAATTGTCACAATATTCTGTTATGCAATCCAACCAGGGCTGCTGGCCTTCCCAATAAATTTAAATAATACAACAGATTTAGCATGTTTTCAAGACAAGAAAGTTTTTTTCATAAACAAAAAGTAAAGCATCAGAACTAAAATAGTCCTGGGAAGATATTCAATGTTCCTAAAGATTTCTAGCACTTAAAAGCCTGAGAAATGTTGATCGCAGATTTCATTCTAATAGCTGTCCATTTCAAGTGAATCTTCGACAATGGGCAAAGACCTTTCTGGTCTGTAGCAATAATGTAATAAAGAATGGATACACTGTTCTTTTGGATCTATATTTATAATAATGTATCCCTGTTGATGACAGAGCATCTTATATGCCCTGTAACTTCCTAATGCTTAGAATTTGCTAAATGCTAAAATGCTTAAAAGCATGTATTCTGCCCATGCACAAGCAATATCACCCCGGCTTCATGCTAAAATGCCTACCTCTGTGTGTGTGTGTGTGTGTGTGTGTGAGAGAGAGAGAGAGAGAGAGAGAGAGAAACCTCAGATCTCGGTGTGCCTTCTGACGGGAACCAATGCAAAAGTATACCCAAGTTCATCACATTTGGTATCAATTTGAACAGAAGAGGAGTTGTAACCTGTAGATTATCTTTCACTAGCATCAACGGCATTCGTTTTAATTATAAAAAAACTGTAAAGCTTCCAGTGCAGTTTCTATATCATAAGCTTACCAGACTGAGAGCTGTAGTTCCAAGAAGAAGAAGATACATCTTTCCCTAAATTATCAGTCAAGTTCAATTCAATAGCAAGAACAAAAACATTAGTTGTGATGATGATAATATTTTTAAAAAGACATGACTTAAACAACTCTTAGACAAGGGCTAAGGTATAAATCAAGCATCAGAACGAGAGACTGATGTCACCTCAACAAGATGAAGATTTGAGGCTCGACTTAGAAGAACAAAAGCAAATTCTCCAATTTGAGCAAGTGACACTCCAACCTGCATCATATATATGCACATACATATAACAGATCCAGAAGATCAGAAAACTTTATCTAAAATAAGAATTCTATTCCATAAGCTTAGAAAGCCAACTTACAAGAAATGATGTCCTCATGCTATAACCAAACAGCTTAGTAACTATAGTACCAACAGCTGTCTTAACAATGATAACCAGAATAACAGATGCAAGCAAAATGTCCACATGATTCCATAAAAAATGTACATGTATGAGCATTCCAATACTGGAGAGGAAAAGAGCCGCAAACAGGTTACGAATTGGCTCCACCTACAGCATAGAATAACCTCAACTTCAGGAGATTTTGATTAGGATATTCTACAACAGTGCAAATGACTAAAATTTTCAAGTGACAACCAGAGCAATGCAAAATCTTCAATTTTCTTCAGCCACTTAATAGGAAAAAGGGGCACAAATAAAAGGAATTGTTCATTAAGATCTCGAAAGATGAAACAAATTAAGATAAAATAAAAGGAATAAAAAATTTCCAACAGATGCATTGGAACTTAAAATAGCATAACAACCCTTTTCTGGAAAGTGGAAACAACTCTATATAAGTCAGGATTTTTAATAAAATGCATTCTTCATCCACAAAATAAAAATAAAATCTAAGTGGAGGAATTATCACTAGCACAGAAAAGTACCTGATCCAAAGTATGTTTTGCAAAGTCAGTGGTAGATATCATCACTCCAGCCATGAATGAACCCAGCTCAAGACTGAGGCCCAGCTTATCACTGCTCTGAAAAGAAACTCCAAAGGTAATACATTGTCCAAGCGGATGATCACTTAACAGCATAAAAGAATATCATGCAGTGCAGAAACAGTAAATTAACAAAGCAGAAAACAGAACCCATTAATCAATTGCCAGCAAGATGTATTAACCTTGACAAAACAGGTAATTATGTATTGCACTTACCCAAGCAGATAATAAGCAAAAAGCTACAGCAGCAAGCTGATAAAGCTCATTTGTCTGGACAGGCGAAAAGAAATCAAAATGAGCTAATAAAGGACAAGAAATTTATCAAAGTCAAGGCACAAAAACAAAATATATGTACAAAACTCACTTGAGATGACAGCTGTATCATGAGCTTTAGAAAGCGGGGAACAAAAGACCAGGATAAAATAGATGTAACAGTGAGATAAATGGACAAAACCAGCAGCCTGAAGTTAATAAAAGAAAAATGTCGCTAATCAACAAATAATGTTTGCACAAGGGCACCGGTCAACAACAGCAAGGAAACATTGTTCAAAAAGAAAAGGAGAACAACAAGAGCAATCACATTAAAATCTAAATTTAAAGAGCTCAAATGAACTTACAACTTCCCCATTGAAACCATTCCTTGCAGAAGGCCACTGTTACCACCCAAGACTGGGAGCAGAGCAAATAGTAACCCAACAGCACAATCCTGAAATAACCCAAGGTCAAGAAATGGCTAAATATGCTTCAAAAACTGAATCCTACTAGTCCATGTTATAAATTGTAAGCGGAATATCATTAATATATGTTTAAACAGCACCTGTAAAATAAGTGTTCCAATTGTAACTTGACCATGAAGAGCATTATTGCTGTTCTGTTCTACCAAAAATTTCACCACCTAGCACAGGTTACAGGAAAAGCATGAACCAGAAAGAAATCCGCTAGTGGAAGCCAAGATGAAAAGAGGAATTCTATTGCCAAAAAAATGGTGTAGAAGAATACCACTGCAGTTGATGACATTGATAAGAAGGAACCAACAAATACTCCCTCGGACAATTTGGCTCCACATAACTGCAGCATAAGCAAATAGTCCAAGTTTAACATCAATTTTGACAAGAAACACAACATACAGAAATTGTAACAAAAACCAAATCAGAGGCTAAGCAACATACTGCAGCCGTCATGCCACACAAGAACATAAATATTGCAATTTGTAGTAGCCCTCCAAGAACAGCGACATGTCCCACTGCTTTTAACTGCATTGATGATGAATTATTGAATTGGAACAGATTTTATGAACAAAGAAGGAAAATGTTGTCAATAGTTATCATACACTTTCCAAGCACAGAATGATGTACCTTTGTCAAAGAAAACTCTAGCCCCAAAGCAAAAAGAAGGAAGACAACACCAAATTGTGCAAAAGTTTCGACCTGTGATGAATGAAACAAAAAGGAACTTGTTACCTGGAATAATGATCGCAAAATAAACAGAAGAACAAATACACCACAAGAATCTCTACCAGATAATAACTAATAGTAGTTTACTGAATATCTACCAATTCACCTAGGCTTAATGAGCTAAATGAAAAACTTTTCATCAGAAAGTTAATATCATAATGAGGGATTGATAGTTAAAAAACTGGAAAAGTTAAAGAGGAACATACTGTTTTTCGAGGCCAGGTTTTCTTCAAAATCTCTTGATGTGAAAGTTCTCAGCTTTCACAACAAAAAACTAAATTTTGCAGTGAAGTATTGTGGGACCGATTACCATAGGTTTTATCAAACCAGAACTAAAGCAGTACCGCAACCATTCTCGAATTAGTTTATTCATTCAGCATTATATCACCTTTATGCATCCTTTTATATTCATCCGGTCTACTTCCAAGAAAATCCTGTCAAAATAGCCTATGAACTAAGTGTCCCCGTACACATTACCTACTGGCCATTATTTATTTGTTTATTTTCTTTAGCAGTAACTAGAATAACTATAGCTAGAAGAAGAAATAATCAGAGTGCCAATGCATAGCATAAACTACGGAATATACATTCTACACCAAGAAATTGATTAACTGAACTATTTACAATAGCATACCTGTACCAATTCGCTAATGAATTTCAGGCCCCCTGGTCCAATAATCGAACCAGCAAGAAGGTAGCCCACAATAACCTACCATGTGAATCCATAACCATATAAGAATCCCAAAGCGTCCATCATTCAAATCACTTAATATTGCTGAGTGTGAACCACCGTAAAAAGTAAATGATCATTCAGTGCAAACAAGTATATCATATATGCAGAAAACAAACATGTAATATTACAAACCGGTTGTCCCAAACATGAAAAGATGATTCCACCAATAGCAGCAGAAACTATGACAACTACCAAATCTGAAATTAATCTGCAGCAAGAGTGGAAAAACTATTAAGCATAAATCACAGGCGGCATGCGAGTCAGTACTCAAGGAGAACTTAGAAGTATGCAAAAACTTAATTGCTTTTAAATCATAATTACACCACTGTCATGTAGCAAGACCCTAGAGATATTGTCTAATATTAATATGAAGATAAAGAGATTCGGACCTCAAATCTACTTGAAGAACTGGATACTTGGATTTCTTGTTTGACATCACAAACACATTATCCTACGTTAAGTAGGAAAAACAGGTCAACTCTGTCTGATTAAAGAATCTGTCCAAAGTTTCCGCACAAAAAATCAATTGCAAACATTCACCACACCTTCTTGTCAATCAAGGTCATTTCATCATCAGAATCCTCTTGATCTGAGAAAAAGACATCTTGAAACTGAAATGGCCGTGTACCACTGACCAAGATATATACAAGGTTTAAAAAAATGTCAGTTTGGTAACAGAAGAAACGTAATCTCTGATTACAATATATTTAACATATATTGTCCCAAAGAATTCATTTTGAAACACAACAGATTTTATACATTCCCATACTTCGCTTCTTGAGTATCATTTCTCTTCATCTTCTCATGAGTGATTTTTGCTACAGTCTCCAGTACTGCCTGAAAATCATAATCATGACGCAACATTGACATACATAGAAGTGAACAGTGGAGGAACAGAGTTATATAACTAGGAAAATTACTTCTAAAACAAGAAATAACCAAATTTATCATATGACAATCACTGGTAAAAAACTGCCTGTTAAAGGTACATTTTTAGTTACCAAATGTGATTAGCCAAAAACATTTAAATGACATGTAAGTAATCCCAATTCTCTTTTACTGAAAATGTAAGGTGCATCACCAGCCGTACTGTATTTCTTTACATACCAGTAACCCAGATAGAAAACAAGATTTCAGTTTCTTTAATTAACTCCTAAAAGCTTAATAACAGAAGTTATGCCAGCTCAACAAAACTCTAATCAGCAATTATTCATTAAAAAAAAAATGATTTCGGAGGTTCAATCCAATAGCCTTAAGTGAAGAAGCAAACTGACTTGTTGATCTGCTACGCTGCTGTTGAAGCTGCTCCCGTCAGATCCTAGTGAGAGCAGAAAGTATGACTAAATATTAAGCACAAAACATTGAAGTAGCTAATGAGGCACCAATGAATACATGCAAGCATGTGGAACAGTCACAGTTTCTTATACAATCAATAACTGAAAACATTAAAAGAAAAAGCATAGGACATGGCAAGTATCACCAGTCCAGGATTCAAATCTGAAGCATATACTATCAACCTCAAAGAGCACTTGAAAAAGAATGTTAAGGACAAGATATTCTATTTTCAATCTAATACAAAATATACTAGCATCAATAGAAGTCAAAACTACAACCACCGTCCTGAAATTTATTATGCAACTTGATATGGACTCAAGAGGAATTTAAAACTTCCAAAAATCTAAGTAACCCAAAAAGTAGATACATGTTTTCTTTTCACATACAATTTAACTAGCATGGTGCAATTGAATATGACTTTAACACATATTAGGGGCTACATCCAGTAGTCAGATTAAAATTTATCCATAGCATAATAGAGCCAGAATGAACAGAATACCATAGCAAATGCCAAAACAAGAACAATGAAACAAAAGACAACTTCAGAAAAGAAATGATAAAATGTGAGAAAGTGAAACTTTAAACAAGAGAATGAATTAGGTGACAGAATCATCCATTCACTAATACAAAGTGACTCTCAGCCACGTTAAAACAATAGATCCAATTACAACGGTTCTATTCTCTAAGTAATGCTGCTATTCCACCACTCTCTAAAGTTTAACTATCCACTTCATGCTAGGGTCGACCGTATAACTAGTGATGGAAATCATAAAACAAATTTAATCTTAAAATTTTAGTTCTTGATGAAGAGCATAACAACTTGCTCTCATCCAATATTCCAACTCCTCCCTTGCCTATCCCCATCCCCACTACGTATAATACCTCCTAGTAAACTTGGATCCCAATACAGATTATCAGCCGTGTCACCCCCAATAACTTACCACCAAAAATATGCAATGTATGCTGTCTTCTTTTTACTCTTCTTCACTTCAACTTCTCACCTCGAACAACTCCAAATTTTCATATATTTAACGGTTTCATAATCAACTTCAGCCCTTCCGAATTTATAATGTAGCTAACCATCATTCCAATGATGTCTGTTCAAGCTGTTGTATTCAAATAGTCATCAATTGGTGGAAGCTTTCCTAGAACTTGAAAGAGTATCAAGAAGATCTAAAAATTGCATTGCAGCGTAGCTAATTATATAATTAAGCCTGATACCCACATTTGTTGCCTCTGCTATTGAAAAATCATTACAAAACTAATCAAAATCAAATCTTTATAAAAAAATCTACTAATATTACAGCACAAATCATAAAATTCAGCATCAAAAAAAAAGAAAAGAGAAATTAAGAAACGCAAGCGAAGCCGAACCTGAAGACTGTTCGTTATCGGGAAACTCTTTCTCGAGAACCCTGTCGAACATTTTGGCTATACTGCCGTCTCCGGAATCCTCCTCCGTCGTATTAACCAAATTACCGTAAAACCTCTGGCGGGTCTCCTTATCAGATCTCGCGGACATGCATATCCGCGAATAAACCAAAACCAGGACAACGACAAGGCAATACCCGATCCCAAACACAGCGCCACCTCCGCTACCACCACGTCTCGCCATCGGTTGCAGAAACCTCTCTCTGTCTAGAGTGCGGGGTTTCTTTGGATCGAAGACGTGTACGTGGTTTTTGCTATTTTAACTGTCAAAGGCAGGGCGGGATGGCGCGTGATATTAAAATGAAAAATATGTTTATGATGTGATGGTGATTAGTTACGAATGAAATTGATTTATTAACATCATTTCTTTTTTCCCGTTTTTTAATTAAATAAACCCTTTTTTTTTGGTGAATTAAGAAACGCGTTTATTTTTTTGCTGGAGTTGTTGTTAAGTGACATCATAATTGTTCATTAGTTAGGCGGCAATAATTGTCATTCCTTCGTTGGTTAATTTCAAAAAAAAATTTCATTTGTTGGTCGTCCTCCGAGCTCGTGATAGGAAGATGCTCCCAGTATTGTAGGAACGTAACGTCTAATTTAGTACGACCAACGCGTGGAGAATTATCGAACTAGTCCCTCTCGTTCCAAAAATGACAATTAAGTCTATAGGTTTACCGATTGTCTCAAATTCATCACTACGTTTTTTTTTTTTTTTATAGTCAATCGATAGGGAAACATAACCAAAAGAAGGAGGTCTCTCTCTACACAACACAAAGAAGTGGGTTTTTAAAAAATAAAAGAAAATATACAAATTAATGGAAAACTGTTGCAAAATAGAATCAATTGCGATAAAATATATTATACAATTTCAGCTCTTAATGTAGCTCAATTGACTATGAATATGTTTTACGGCCACAGTCATTTGAGTTCAAATAACAATAAATAGTAACGATTGGTATTTATTAAGTGAGATTTCACATCCTCATCCAAAACCCTTAAAAAAAAAAGTATAATACAATTTAAAAAAAAATTCAAATAGCAACAATATATGGCATTTTAACTATAATATTCATTGATTTATTTCTACATCGAGAATTCAAATATTGAACTATTAGTAAGCATAATCAATTTTTGAATTAGAGGTAAGTACTAAACTTTTTATAGTCAACAAGATATGTTCATGATATTTAAAACGCAGATGAAACACTTTCACAAATTCAAATAAAGTAAGGTCTGATTTCAAATTATTGTTGAAAAGTTTTCCAAAACCAGCTGGAACGGTGCCTCAATTGATCTTTTATACTAGCTCCGCTGTGAGTATGGGTGGGTATAAACCCACAACTCATGGGTTTAACCAAATCCAAACTAAATTAAATGGTTTGGGTTGGGTAAATCATGAAAATGGGTTAGATGTGAGTTTTATATAGAAAATCATTTCATTATGGGTTGGCTATAGTTTGCCCATGGGTTATGGACAAAACCACAACACTCAAAATTTTCAAATAAAATAAATAAAAACAAAATAAATGAACACAAATAAGTGAAATGTCACATTAAATTTTTTACGACGGATTAATTGTCAACAATTAGAAAATAAAATAACATGTAAAAATAAATTTAAATTAAATAAATATTGTTGTAAATAACATATTTTTTTTATTTACAAAAATAATTCCTCCCACATGGAAGGATCATCATAGAAAGAGCAGGAGACTCTACTAGTGATCAATAATAACCCAGCTTATACTGGGTCCAATATGCTAGATGGCGGCTAATTTTTTGTCAATAATTGAATGTAATGCCCATATTAGGTCCTGTACAAAACTTTGCTTACCATATAATAAAATTAGAATATAAAACATACACACTATATAATATCATAATATAAATAAAATTAAACATATAAGTAGATAACATAACGTAAAACTACCAAAACGATAAATAAAACAAATATTACATAATTAAATAAATAACAAGTGGCAAAATTTATTATTAGATTGTTAATGTCATGTTTGTGAAAGTTTATTATTAAAGTGTGTTCTTATTTATTGAGAAATAATAATTTTCGTGATTAAACTTTATTTTGATTTTTTAGTATTCTTTAATTTAAGGATTAAGTTATTGTAAAATTTATAATTTTTATCCACTATATTTTTATATTTTAATATCAATTTAATAATTAATGACAATTAATAATTATTATAATTTTGATATAATTAAATTTTATTAAAATAAAAATTATTTTGATAATAAAATTCAAACCAAACCCAAATGGTTTGGTTTGGTTTGTGTTGGATCTAAATTTTTATGGTTTAGTTTGGATTTACTTAAAATCCAAACCAAATCAACCCATGCCCACCCCTAGCTGTGAGTATAAGTATATGGGTTGATAACATGCATTAGATCCCGAGTAAACAATAATTTGAAACTACACAAAATTTGTAAAAAAATATATATCTCAACAAATAAAATGATATTTCATAAAATTATGATAAAATGAAGTAATATATTATTTGTGTAAAAACATCACGAGACACTTCATGGACGAGAATTTATTTTAGAATAATAATATTTTGTACGGCATTTTGCCTTTCTCCAAAGTCAAAAATAGTTATCAACCCAATAATTTATCATAATTCTGTGTTTTTAAACTTCGAAACGTAACCTTAATACTATTGGGCTTTGTATCAAAGCCCAAATTTTTCTTTTTTTCACCCCCTCCCTCCAAATGTGTTCTAATAAAGCGGACGACGTGTCAGAGGCGGCGTCCACCCAAGTGTGGCTATAATAAGTTCACACTGCAAGCGAGCCAACAACCAAGCGTGTGCTGGCCACGGGTTGATTCTATGCACTCAGCTTTTTCTCCCTGCCTTATCAATCACATATTTTTTCAGAGCGTATCAATCCGTGCGTTTCAATGGCGTCGATTGTGATGAGTTGTTCGGCGGCTGTGCCTGGATTCCGTTTCAACATATCGCCAATGGCGGCGGGTGTAGTTACGGCGAGGCCGAGGCGCGTGGTGGTGGTGAGAGCGGAAGGTCAGGGGATCAATTTGGATATCAGGAAGACGGAGGAGAAGGTTGTTGACTCTGTGGTGGTAACCGAGCTCTCCAAGCCCCTCACCGCGTATTGCAGGTACTTTAATTTGGTTCTGTTTCGTAATTTAAATACCAGATTAATTTAGAGACGCCTTTTTTTTTTTCAAATTATTGTTGTTATTTACAGGATGTGTTCGGAATAGGAAATTGATTTATGAGATAATTGTTAGAGAACCACAAATAGAAATAGAAATTACTTGAGAGCGTTTGGACTTGGGGAATTTGAATAGAAAATTACAAATAGAAATAGGAAGTACTCTTCTGAAAGAGAAAAAAAAAAAAGTTAAACGCTAGAGCTCTTTCTGCTCCGAAGTGCTTTCTATATAAAATATACATATATAGTAGAAAATTAAATGTTATCAACTTACCTACTAGGACTAACTTACGTACCCAGATTTTTAATTATCACTAATATTCGAGGGATGAAAATACGCGTTTGTGGGGGTGTTTGTGGTAACTTACCTACTAAGATCAACTTACATCAATATTTATGGAGTTTGACTCAAATTTTTAACCCTCACTAATATTTGAGTGATGAAAATACCTCATATTGTGCATGTGGGGTTATTCGTGGGGGTTCGCTGCCCTCCAAATAATAATTTTATTTGTAAATATCAGTTTTAATCTAATGTAATATGAGTTATAGTTTAAGTAATAGTCTCGTGTAATTAAAAAAAAAAATAGCTTGTGATGTCGAGGTTTTGATCATTTGGGTTTGTTTGATTGTTTGAGTGTAGATGCTGGAGGTCAGGGACGTTCCCCCTGTGCGATGGAAGCCACGTAAAGCACAACAAAGCTACTGGGGATAATGTTGGGCCCTTGCTGTTGAAAAAGCAGTGATTATGTTATGTATTTTCATTTTCCCTTGGTGCCATTTGTTCCTGAACTTGAGAACCGAAACACTTTTGAGAGTTGATTGTATGAATAATGAGTTTTCTGTCATTAGTTGACCGAAACTTTTGGTCGCAATAGAATGCTATGAATAATAGCCTAGGCGATGTTAGATTAAAGAGAGAAACAGTATTGGGCCTTGGGTATTGTTGGCCCTTTCAACTAGGGGTGGGCAAACGGTTCGGTTCTAAGAGCAAAAACCGAATGGTTTAAAAAGTACTGAATCGATTGGTTTTTCTGTTCAGTTCGGTTTTAGTACTGAATCGATTGGTTTTTTGTTCGGTTCGGTTTAAAACCGAACTGAACAGAAAAACCGATCAGTTCGGTTCAATTTAATTACAAAATATTTAAAGTAAAATATATAAATTTAAAATCAATTTTCAATCACAAAAAATCAAAATCCTAAATTGGAAATCACAAATTCACGATTGCATATATATTGTTGCCCTTGCCTCTCTCCCTCGCGCCTCTCCCTCGCGTCTCTCTCTCTCCTCACGGCGCAGCTCCTCAGCGGCGGCACCACCCCTCGGCAATATCTTCCCCCTCTGCGTGTGCATGGCGCAGTTCGGCTCAACCCCTCTCGGTCTCTTCCTCGCGTCTCTCCCTCGCCTCACACCACGGTCAGCGCCTAACACAGCCCCTCCCCTCAAGCACATTGACGCCGTCGTTAACCCTCGCACACGGTCATCTTGGTTGCTGCAGCTGCAGCCTGTGGGTGTCTTTTTTTCTTTTAAATTTATGCCATGGACCCGTCTTTTTTTTTTTTTTTTCCTTAATAACTTGAGTTTTTGGGTCCATGGTAATGGTGTTGGATCAATACCCAACATCTCATTCTACCTCAAATCTCAATAAATTTCAAATCATTTTCGTTTTATTTTATTCGGTTTGGTTCTCATAACATCGGAGTACTCGTTGCAAGTTAGGAGCGGGCTAAGTTAAAGCATCTGTAAGGTACATATGCTGCTTCAGCTAACCCCCAACCTTGCATTTGCATTGCTTTTTCTCTGTAAGTCAGGACATGTGTGCTATTTACTTTGGGTGTGTAAGTTACAGATGTTGTAACATGCTTTTTCTCTGTAAGTCAGGACATGTGTGCTATTTACTTTGGGTGTGTATGTAGCAACATCCTGCAAGTTAATATTATATACATGCTCTTAACTAATTTTAGTTTCTTATTATTTTAAAATCATCAAAACGGAAATGTTGTTACTGCAGTTATACAAGTTAAAATAAACTTATAATTAAACAGAAATGTTGAATATTTGCTAAGCTGAATATTGTGATTAAATAGAAATATTGTTACCGAACCGAACCGAACCGAATTTAAGAACCGAACCGAACCGAAATATTTTGGTTTGGTTCGGTTCGGTTCCTAAATTCGGTTTGAATTTGGTTCATCTTCTAAAGAACCGATTAGTTTTGGTTCGGTTTGGTTCAGGTCTCGAACCGAACCAAACCAACTATTACCCACCCCTACTTTCAACAATTAACTAAGAATGCTGGTGCTTGTTGTAAATCGTGATGGATTCCACTAAAATAATGCTCTCCCATAATATACCTTTTTTTTGCTAATGAATTAATACAATTCAATTTCTCGCTCAAGGCATTTTGCTTGTTTTCTTCAAATCGATATCTATATATATAAGCTAAGCTAATGGTAGCGCTTGTGCTTGAGCCGCCAAGTGAATTGAATGAAATGTGACTTTTCGAGTGGTGTTCTTTTTAAATTTTAATTTTGGCATGTGCAGATGTGAAATCGATAGCATATGAGTTTATACGAGTGGCATATTGTAATGGACTTACTGCTATTTTTACTGCCAAGCGATCCCAACTTAGTAGGTCATCATTTCTTGTGTGCCTGCTGATCCCACCCCCACAATTGTTGAAGTTTTCATTTATGTCCGCTCGTCGTGATAGAATGTGTACACTGTTGTAAACGTTGAGTATCGGCAAACCAAAAAATAAATAAAAAAAAACCTTGTCAGCGCATGTTTATTATAATATTAAATATAATACTATAAATTTTAGAATAAACTAGTTGCCGTCGTCGTCGATGTTGTTGTTGTTATTATTATTATTGTGATCATCATCATCATTAATTGTTTTTATTATAATTATTACTATTGTTATTTAGTAATTGTTATTATTACTATTACTACTATTATCATTGTTACTATTATTGCTAATATTAATATGATTATTATTATTATTATTACTATAACTATACCATTGTTATGATAATAAAAACAATAGTAATAGTTATTAGTTTATTTTTATTATAATAATTATAATTATAATGGTAATAGTAGTAATAACAATAATAACTACTATTATTAATATTAGTTACTATTATTCACTATTATTGTTTTTATTTTATTATAATATTGGTAATAGTAACAATCATTATTATTATTATTATTACTACTACTATTATTATTAGCATTAATATTAAATATTTAAAAGAGTAAGAAAAAAGAGTATTAAATTTTCTTTAGAGTAAAAGTATCAATTTATTCTCTATTCCTATTCTTAATTTTCATTGCCACTTCCCATCATTTCCAAATTTGTGGACTCACCCAAACCCATTACAATTCTTATTATTTTTAATAAGTAAATACAATCAGTTATTTTAATTTCTCATTACGATTTTTCCAATGCAAACAAGCAAACACACATATTCTTACGGAAAGACGAGAACCTTGTACCAAACAACACTTGTAAATATACATTTGTTCTGATTATTCAGATTCTTTATCACCCTTGATTTATTGTAGCCTGCCCTATATTACAAGTTTATATTCTGACATTGAATTCGAGTTGAGATTATATTCTGACATTGAAATTTTGACAAGAAACCATTTGAAGCAAGAAAAACTTGATAAAAACTTGGCTTATTACCCCGTCAAGCATCTGATAATATTCTTAAAGCAAGGCCCCACCAACCATTTATTCTAAATATGCATTTGTAATGGGTTGAATCAAAATAAATTAGAATGAAAATAAAGAACAAGAATTAAAATAAATTATTTTCTTGAACTATAAGAATCAGAATCTTGAGTCTGTATCGGTGGAAGTCATTTTCCCCTATAAGTTTCTCTACATCAAGCTTAGGTGTTGCCATTCTTAGATCAAGAATTCATAGAATGAATCTTATACCAATTAGTTGAACCAAAAACTTATTTAAAGGCTGTCAAGAGTGATAAGTCCATCTAATCAAGATGCATGTTATTCACAGCAATAAGTGCCAATAGAATTCTTAAAGAGGAGTGTTTAACCACTGGAGAAAATACCTTGGTGAAATTAATTCTCTTATTTTAAATAAAACCTTTGGCTACAAGCCTTGCTTTGAATCTTTGTGTCTCAACACCCAGTATTCCCTCTTTATTTCTATAAATCCACTTACAGCTTATTACTCTTTTGTTTGCTGGTTTCTCAATCAGATCTCGTGTATGATTGATTCTTTATTAAAGATTACGCTTGACTTAGAATTTTTAGGTATCCAACTCCAAAAAATTAGTTTATTGAGTGGAGTGACTTATTCTACTTATAAACTCAAGTATCTCTTCTTTACTAACCAATGTGAGACACATCTCAACAACTAGAATGTAAAGAAACTCGGGTGATTTGTGTTCTGGTGATTTGTGATTGATCTAACTTGATTAATGTTTTCCCAAAGGTTTAGGAGTCTCGTTTCGCTGCCATAACTTTAAACTGAGTGCTTTTATTAGTGCTTTGTTTTTGCTATTAATAATGTCTGCATTATGTTTTACATACTGAGGTTACTTGCTGTGTTTATTTAAGTTCTGTTTTACATCAGTACATGTTCTTGTGAATCTCTCTTTCATCTAGAAATTTCTACTCACGACAATTGATGTTTGGGCATTATTATTCCATTTATCTGACCAAACATGATGGTCAGATTCCTTCATATTCTTATTTGAAATCAGGGTAATGCATTGCTCTCAAGTCGAGGAAGGAAGCAATCTTACGTTCTCATGTGGTGCGAAAATTCTTTGATCCAAGAGCAAATTCTACTGGAACTGGAATGAACCAAAAGGTTTCTTGACCCATAAATGTGTCGTTTGGAATATTATTTAATGTACGTTGTTTTTTTTTTAAAAAAAAAAGTTGAAAATGTTTCTTATAATTTAACTTATAATTGTTAAAACTTTTTGGTACGAAATAATTAACATAACTTTTTTTAATTTCAACGTAGCTTCATTGGAATTCCTATTGTGTGAGAATTAATATGCATAAGAGTAAATCAATTAAACCTATTTCTTTTGCCTTTAAGATTTCTACAAATTCATATCATTATGTGTAACACTAAAATTCGTCATAGTTTTATATACATTCTATTAAACTTTGCTTTTAAAACTCACTGAAGCTATTGGTGTTTTCTTCCATCTTAAAAGTCACTCGGCCAAAGACGAGTGGTTAGGACTGCTATTCTTCAAGCAGTTTGAATCCTAACAAACATAATGTGGGAGTATTTCCTTCCTTAATTATATTGTATAATTGAATGAAGATAATCTTCTCCCTTATCCACGAGTAAGTGGACCATACATCCTCGAATATTAGTGAGGGGTTAAAATCTGAGTAAAGTTCCATAAATATTAATATAAGTTGGTCATAGTAATAGTCTAATTTATAAATATAAGTTATAATCTTATGTAATATGAGTTGTAATTTAAGCAACAGTCTCGTATAATCAACAACAAAAAAGAAGATAATAGTTCTAGAGAACGTGTATTTTTTTTTCCTAGGCTGGCATTTTTGTGTTTACATCTAAGTCTAATTGTTTCTGTATCGAGTTACCCATTAAACTCTAGAATGTTTGAAATCGCATTTCACATGATACTAGAAATAATCCAACTGTACTCCAAAGTCCAAAAATAAATGTTTTCAATTAATCACATACTAAAAAATTTAATAAAATAAAGTTCTAATCAATGCCCTTCGCTGTTTTAGAGCATGCTTTTTTATTTCTTATTTCCGTCTCGGGCGCTTGTGCTGCTGGGAAATTAAGCTACCAAGCACATGTTAAGTGTGACAGGACAGATGCTTCTAGTTGAGATATGCACATCACTACATGTGATGTGTTAGTGTTAGAACTCGCAACCTCTTATTGTGAACATTTTAATTTTTATCAACATGATGATCGTATTATGGGAGTTTTTAAGTTATAATAATTGTAACATATATGTTTTATGTGAACCATACAAAATTATAAATTTTATAATTTTATATAATTTATATAAAAAATATATGTTACAATTATTATAACTTAGTATTTACACATATTATGCTCATGATTTGCTTGCTATTAAAGAAGTAAAATTTTACCGTACTATTTTTGAATTAATATGTTAAAGACGGGGAGGAAAAAAAATATACGTATTTTATGATTTTATGTCAAATTAATATTTTATTTATTTCATCCCAAAATGCCATTGGATTCTTTAGTGTCGGTGTTACAGCTTTAATGCGTCAAATTTAGGAACTTTAGTGTAAAACAATTATGATTGCTAACGTTGTTGGCCCAGTCCACACGTTGCGAGTAACACAAGGTCAAATCCAACCTTGGAGTTCTCAAATCGCAATTGCCCTTTCTTTTCTTTTTATGAAAAAGGATACACAGATTTCCAAAGTTTGAATAATGAATATAAAATTTTTTAAAATTTTAAAAAAGACATTCAGATTTTCATTTGTTAATAATAAATTATAATTTTAAAGTATAATTATTATTATATTCTTATAGCATATTAAAAAATAATTGTTCATTATTTAATTTATTTTTATATTATTAATAAAATTATTAATATAACTTTATTGTCCAATTTTTCCATTTAATTTTTATCAAAATTTCTCTTCAAACTAAATAAATTTAATCCATTGCTCAAAAATAAAAATAAATTAAATTGATTATTAATATAATAAAAATAACATATATTTAATATAAAAATAACATATATTAAATTAAAATAAATTTAATTTATATATGGAGAATTGTTATTTTTAAGAAATTATCAATTTAATTTATATATAAGAAATTACAACAAATAACATATGGAGAATTGTTATTTTTATTATATTAATAATCAACTTAATTTATTTTTATTTTTGAGCAATGGATTAAATTTATTTAGTTTGAAGAGAAAATTTGATAAAAATTAAATGGAAAAATTGGGTAATGAAGTTATATTCGTAATTTTATTAATAATATAGGAATAAATTGGACAATGAACAATTATTTTTTAATATGCTATAAGGGTATAATGGTAATTGCACTTTAAAATTATAATTTACTGTTAACAAATGAGGGTCTGAGTGTCTTTTTTAAAACCTTAGAAAGTTTTATGTTCCTTATTCAAACGTTGGAGGTCTCTGTGTCCTTTTCCCTTCTTTTTATTCGGTTTGTGGAAATGACTGTTATAGGATAAGGTTTAGGAAAATGAATAAAAAATATCTCAACGTTTTCGAAAAAATATTTACAATTCTATTTTTTTATAATTAGATTCTATTTGTTTTATTAAAAATACATTTTTTTTTATAATAATTATTATTATATCCCTCTACCAAATAAGTCAATAGGTTATTAACCTTTGATGAAATTTATGAGATTGGTGGCTAGTTGACTTTAATCATAAACATCCTCTTCATAGCCACTTCATCGAAGCTATTGTCGGTTCGTCGAACAAGAAACCGGTTCTACCAAAGCACGCAAAATTACTCATTACTAATTAATTAATTAATTAATCTCTAATAAACACTTATTAAACTAGTAATTTTTGTTTAAAAAAAGTGACATAAGAAATTATTCACAGTCAAGTTAGGATTAATTTTTTTTTTTTAAAAAAAAATTTCTCATGATCTGATCTATTCTGAGTTTTTTAAGATTTTCTTTTAAGTATATTTTACTGATAGTGTATGATTGAGATTTAATTTTTTTTATTAACTACCAATCAATAAATGAATTATTTACTTAAGACATGATCAGAATCTTAATCTAATTTTTTTAAAATTAACGTATTAAAACAAATTGGTATGGGCCAAAAGTTGACAATAAACAGTAAACCGAATTGCCGCCACACTCAAATAAATCCTCCGATCCATGTTTTTGTACATAAAATTACTCGCGGGGGCGCTATGTTTCAGCAATCGGGTTTTAACCACTTGTGATGTTTTGAAAAAGTGGGTCCAATAGAATCATACTCCATATGATTCCGCCAAGTGTCCAATTGTGTTCCAAATTTTCAAACGTGATAATTTTTCCTTTTTGCCCTTTTTTTCTTAACTCAAGTTTGTCGGCGGCGGTTGCCCAAAGCTTTAGTTTCCTTGGGCCTCGTCGGACACTTACGAAGGGACCACGTGAGCCCGAAAGGTTATCGCTTTACTTTCCTCTTATCGTTACAGCTATTAGCTAACCGTACCGGGCGCCCCTTCTCCGTCTTCCCTACATTTTAATAATTAGCATGACGTCCGCTGGCATTACACGACACCGTTTCGTAGTAGCAGCGACAAAATCTAACAGGTGTCAATCCCACTGTCATGGGCCCACGCGTCGCGCTACACGTGGCGGCGCTACGTCACGTGGTCAACTTTTTAAATTAGACCCTTGTTTACAAATTTGTAAAATATTCCTGAACTCCGAATCTAGTAATTGAAAAATCGATTCGCCGAAAACTGTGGCTTATTGTGATTGGTTAGTATTAATAAAATAGTACAAGGGCGTCAAGGGTAACCACGACTAACGGAAAACTATTATTCCATTTTCTTTCTCGTATAATCCCGCTCATAGTATTGTATTAAAAAAAATTAAATATATAATTGGAAATATTATTAATTATAATTAATTATTAATGGATTTAATCACCCAATTATGGAATTGAAAATTGGACAAATTTAGATCTAAATTTATACTTGTAACCCAAAAATGAAGAGTGTTAATTCTACTTCCATAATTAGCTGAAATAATTCTTTCCATTCTCTATCACTACAAATTTAGCCTGGCGAGTGGCGAAGGATATACAAAATTATAAATAGGAACGCCCCGACCAATCAGGCAATTATGCAGGGAGTCGAACTTTCAGTGGGTACCCACATCGAAGCAAAAGCACCGTTACGTTTTGGGAGTACAACACTTTGTCGGTCGTCCAATCCGACGGCTAAAACTCACCCACGTGTCGATCCTTCACCCCTCCGTTCCTCCTTGCTTCGACAACAATAAAGTACACGATCCTTAATTTCTCAAAGCTAAGCGAAAAACACTAACCGAGAAATCACTCGTCTCTTTCCCTGCGCTTCTACTTTCCTTTCACTGGAGCGAAAAAATATATTCCCATTTGTTTCCGATAAACCGGCACCGGAGTTATCAGACGGCTATTTTCTGATGCTTCCATATTCCAAGCTTCCGTCGCCGGACCCGCCTCCGAAAAAATCAAAATTTCCCGAGTTAGATCACAAGAGCTCGTTAAATGGACTGATTTATCCAACTCTCTCGCTTCAAAGCCCACGCTCATGGCTGCTCCTCGTCATCCTCTTGCTCCAGGTAATTTTCGTCCTCGTGCTCCGCTCCGTCTCCATGTCATTCTCCACTAGCCACGTGGCGCCCCAACAGTCCCACCCCGAAATATCGGCCTCCGTCCCGCGCGTATCGGACCAATGCGAGTTGGGTAAAATCTACGTCTACGATCTCCCTAAAGCTCTCAACGAAGATTTATTACAAAATTGCCACGAGCTGAACCCGTGGGGTTCTCGCTGCGACATGCTGTTAAACGACGGGTTCGGCAGACAGGCGAATGCGTTAAACGGCGTCGTACCGGAGAATTTAGTCCCGGCTTGGCACTGGACTGATCAGTTCGTTCTGGAAATCATTTTTCACAGAAGGATTTTGAACCACAGGTGTCGGACGTTGGAGCCAGAATCTGCTGCGGCGTTCTACATACCGTTTTACGTTGGACTCGCGGTGGGGAAATACCTGTGGTCTGATTCAAGCGCCAAGGCGCGTGATATGCACTGCGATATGATGTTAAAGTGGGTCCAGGATCAACCGTATTGGAACCGATCGGACGGGTGGGATCATTTCACGGCCATGGGGAGGATCACGTGGGATTTTCGGCGGTCGAAGGACGAAGACTGGGGGTCCAGCTGCATCTACAAGAAAGCTATGAGGAACATCACCCGCCTTCTCATCGAACGAAACCCGTGGGACTACTTCGACGTCGGTGTGCCTTACCCCACGGGATTCCACCCCCGATCCGAGTCCGACGTCACCCAGTGGCAGGACTACGTTCGCAGCCGCAATCGCTCGTCCCTCTACTGCTTCGCTGGGGCCACGCGGATGGTCAAGAACGACTTCCGGTCGATGCTGCTGAGTCACTGCAAGAACGAGTCGGGCTCGTGCCGGGTGGTGGACTGCGAGGGGACCCGGTGCATGAACGGCACGTCGGCGATCCTCGAAACGTTCTTGGACTCGGTGTTTTGCTTGCAGCCGAGGGGGGACAGCTTCACGCGGAGGTCGATTTTTGACTGCATGGTGGCGGGTTCGATCCCGGTTTTTTTCTGGAAGCGGTCGGCCTATTTCCAGTACGCTTGGTTTTTGCCCGATGAGCCCCGGAGTTACTCGGTTTTTATAGACCGGAACGAGGTGAGGAATGGGACCAAGTCGATAAAAGCAGTGCTGGAGAGTTACTCACAAGAGGACGTGAAGAGAATGAGAGATAAAGTAATCGATTATATACCAAAGTTTATTTACGCTAAATCCAGAGAAGGTTTAGGGACAATCAAAGATGCATTCGATGTTGCAATTGATGGGGTATTACGGAGAATCAAGGAGCAACAAGAGCTGGGATTCAAATGGTAGATCATGGACCGTCGGCTTATGTGTATTCTGTACATATTTTTCACTACAGATAATTAATTTTACCATATAGATGTTATTTTTTTGGATCGATCGAGAGTTCTGCGATATACGTACGTTTGCCTGGCAACTGGGTGGGTGGCCTTATCAGAGTGAAGGACCACTGCTCCATTATTCTTTTGGATGTCGTGTATATTATCATTTTTGTGGCGCCTACATTTACATGGATGCGCCATGAACTGGGTTCCTTTTTGTTTCCTTGAAATTGATTTTTGGTGTCAATACAATGTTCATTGCCGAATAAATTTTTGATGAAGTTTTAATTTATTTCTTTTTGTTTGGTGGCTCGCGGACATCTTGGAAATAATCTTTGTATGCGTTTTCTTTCATGATATGATTAAGAGAGAAGATGGTGAATAGATAGTTAATTGCAGTAGAAGGAAGCACGCCAGAATTTGGAAGCCGTGGTCTTTTATTTTTACCAACGTAAACCTGATTATATTACATTTAACAACGTACAGTTATATTATATTCAACAACATTCGACTAACGCATGTTGTTAACGTTATATTGTCTTAAACCTGATTGTTGTTATGCTTATTATTGTTTTTGCACAATATGACAAATTTGTAATAAATAACAGTAATTACAATAACAAACTAAGGGTATTTTAGTAACTTAAAATATTTTATTTTAATTTTAAAACGTTAATACGACTCATTCTTATTTTGATAAGTATTTCCTAATTCAATAATAAATACTCCATAAAAAAATAAAAGAAAAGGGGGGGTTTGTATCCTCTTTCATTTTACATTTCTAATCATTCCACCTTGTTTTCCCATTGGACGATCAAGTTTGACATCATGTTTTAGTTGTTTTATACTGCAAATTGCCAGTAAATATCAAACACCAACAACCGCATCATTGTCCTCGCACTAGGTTTAAACTGTTATCTAAACCATTTTAAATCAAAGTTTTGTCTTAGGGGAAGAAAAAAATAGTGAAATAGGTTAGCTGGTTTGATGGTCCCAGACCAACGTCTCGGGGTTAATGTGGGATTTGCTCAAGGGCCCACTGGTTTAGGTAAATATCTAATGCGTTCCTCTACTGGATAAGTCATTTTTGGGGGAGAAACTATGTGTTTTTTGGATCTACGTACTCTATGGTTAGAACCTTTAAGGGGTCCCAACGGTTTAGACTTGAGTAGGTTGAAAAAGGACATACAACCTTGGCAAGAACAACGTTCTGCGGAATATATGACTCATGCTCCTTTAGGTTCTTTAAATTCTGTGGGTGGAGTAGCTACCGAGATCAATGCAGTTAATTATGTCTCTCCGAGAACTTGGTTAGCTACTTCTCACTTTGTTCTAGGTTTCTTCTTCTTCGTAGGTCACTTATGGCACGCGGGAAGAGCTCGTGCAGCTGCAGCAGGGTTTGAAAAAGGAATTGATCATGATTTTGAACCTGTTCTTTCGATGACTCCTCCTAACTGAGACAGGGGATCTAAGGCGTATGCTTAAAATAAAATAGAAATTGGTTTGATTGCACCCTGCATATTGAATAAAGCGGGTTATACTTTAAAAAAAAAGTATTCCTTTTTCCTTTCTTTTCAACTCAATTATATCTAATCTATTTTTTTTTCTGTCTCGGCTATCCTCCTTAGCCGAGCCATTCCCTTTTATGAGACGAAAAAGCCAGGCAAACCCAATAAAGAAAAAAAGCGATTCACCGAGCACAATGAGAGAGAGGGATTTGAACCCTTGATAGTTCTTTGTTTCGAACTATACCGGTTTTCAAGACCGGAGCTATCAACCACTCGGCCACCTCTCCGAAAGACAATTTCTATTTTACTTTTACTGAATAGAACATGGCTATATGAGTTAGTTGATACCATTACTATGTATAGAAAGATATTAGGCGTGACTCTTATAGGTTATATGTCAATCTATCTGTATATACATAGAAAATAGATCGATGTATGATCCAACACTTCCATTTTTGAAGTAAAAAAAAACTCTCGACCCATGTCTTCCCATTTTTGACGTAAAAAAAAGTACTCTCGACCCATGTCCGAATCAAAGTGGTAAAGGGTTGGAAATACGTCATATAGAATCAATGGATTCATGGTAAAATCCCCCTAGGATGCATTCTATTCCAATTTTTTGGCTGATAGAGGGATCAAATGGTATAGTTCTTTTTTGTTGGTAGCTTGGAGGATTAGAAACATGACTATTGCTTTCCAATTGGCTGTTTTTGCATTAATTGCTACTTCATCAATCTTACTGATTAGTGTACCTATGGTATTTGCTTCTCCGGATGGTCGGTCGGGTAACAAAAATGTCGTATTTTCTGGTACATCATTGTGGATTGGATTAGTCTTTCTGGTGGGTATCCTTAACTCTCTCATTTCTTAAATCTATTCGTTCCCAATCCAACAATGAAATGCCCCTCCCACGAATTTTTCGGGTTGTGAGACACATTAAAATTCACTATAAGTCTCCAAAATGCAAATAAAAAAAAAACACAAAAATTCGTGGGAGGGGTCAAACTTCTGGAACTAGAATGAAAAATAAACAATAAAATTCTATTATTTAAAATTCTATTATTAGATAGAACGAAAAATTATATTATTATAAAAAAAAATAAGATTAAAAAATAATAATAATCGAAATTAGATAATTAGAATCTATTTAATAGAATTCTGATAAAGATAATATAATTATCTAATAATAGAAATATATATTATTAATAGAAAAATATCTATATATTAGAAATAAATAGTAATATAATAATTAATAGAAATAAAATATTGAAAACTATTCAATAATGAATATTAATTAATATTGAAAATTGCAATATGTACTTGGCTTTCATTTAAATTGGTTTAAATTGGTTTGGTAGTGGAATTTGATGGAATTACCCTGAAGAGAGTATCTGGCCTAACTCTGGATAAAGATTTTCCAGCTATTTCACGGAAAAAATGCAGATATAGTCGAATGGTAAAACTTCTCTTTGCCAAGGAGAAGACGCGGGTTCGATTCCCGCTATCCGCCAAGGTAAAGTAATGTAGTTAATAGGATAAACGACTTCTTATAGTTGACTGTGATAGTATAGTGGTTCTATCTTTCCACCCCAAGAAAAAAAAAAAAAGAGAAAAGTGCTAATTAATTTAATTAATTAATTTAATTAATAGTTAACAGAATCAAACCTCATTTTTTTGTCAAAAAATAAAAAATGTTGTAGAGACGGGATTTGAACCCGTGACCTCAAGGTTATGAGCCTTGCGATCTACCAAACTGCTCTACCCCTCGATGAAGAGAAGGACTGGGAAGAACTAAGAAACAAACAAGGATCGAATGCGCCCCTTTTCCATACCCGTACAAATAAAATAGCCTATTTGTACAAAATGGTAAAGGGGCCGCCTCTATGATGATAGATCATAGAAATCAATCGAAAAAATAAAAAATAAGGATATTTTAATCCTTACCAACTTGATCTTGTTGCCCCCGGCAACAAACACGCATGAACCATTTCACGAAGTATGTGTCCGGATAGTCCAAAGTCTTGATTGTTAGCTCTCGGCCTTCTGGTCAAAAAACAACGTCGACGAAGACGGGTAGGTGCACTATTACGCGGTGAGAATTGTAACTTTCCATGAATTTTCCATTTATCGCTCAACGATGGAGCTTTGTTTATTTCCTTTTTTGAGGATCGACGAATCAAATGATATTTTTGTTCCAATTTGTGCCTTTTCTTTTCCCTCTGAATCAAACTTTGTCTTGCCATAGCGGTTCCGTCCTTATTATTATCAATGATACAAGTCGGATCCTAGATGTAGAAATATAGCTGTAGAAATATAAGAAGGCATACCCCTTCTCTACCGAAAGAAATGATATTATCGCACGGATACAAGACATAAAGAATTAACCAAATTTGCCCGATGTAGAGGCAATTAAGAAAGCCGCATAAGTGAATATATAACCTACAGAGAAGTGGGCTAATCCAACCAATTGTGCTTGCACAATGGAAAGGGCCACTGGTTTTATCTCTCCATCGAATCAAATTAGCCAAGGGTGTGAGTTCGTGAGCCCACGCTAAAGTTTGAATCAATTCTTGCCAATACCTGCGCTAGGAAATTAAAAACATAAATCTAGTAGCCCAAACAAGATGTCCAAATAAGAACATCCACGCCCAGACTAATAAACTATTCATACCAAACGGGTTATACCCATTGATAAGTTGGGAAGAGTTTAACCATAGATAATCTCTTAACCATCCCAACAAATAAGGGGAAGTTTCATTAAACTGTGAAACGTTTCCCTGCCATAACGTGATGTGATTCCAATGCCAATAAAAAGTAACCCACCCAATGGTATTTAACATCCAGAAAACTGCCAAATAAAATGCGTCCGAAGCCGAAATATCACAAGTACCGCCTCGTCTCAGACCGTCGCAAGGAAAACTATAACTGAAATCCTTTTTATCTGGCATTAACTTAGAACCTCGTGCATCTAAAGCCCCCTTTACCAAGATTAATGTAGTTGTATGTAAACCTAGAGCAATAACATGATGAACCAAAAAGTCTCTAGGGCCTATTGTTAAGAATAGAGAATTACTATTCTCATTAACAGCACTTAACAAGCCAGGCAACCATATGCTTCGACCCGAATTGAATGCAGGGCCATCCGTTGAAGATAAAAAGTACATCGAATCCATATGAAATTTTACCATGAGCAGATTGTATCCATTGGGCAAATATCGGTTTGATCAAGATTTGTTTCTTCGGAGTACCAAAAGCAAGCATGACTGTTGAGTGTTAGAAAATGTATATTTATAAAGGAGAAAACCGTCATTTTACATTTCAAGTCTTACTAACAACCCTTACTTTTATGTATTTAACCTTCTTGTGATTTAATTACATGTGTTTTATTTTAATTAAGTATTTTATGTATTTTAGGGGCATTATAGTCATTTCATAATAAAGGAGAGATCAGACGGCAAAACCGACATCACTTTTGAACTCAGGACGGTCGAAAACCTTAGGAGGAGTATAAAAGGAAAAATG